>JAAGNO010000667.1:23101-50825 GCA_033439905.1 Ceryle rudis | reverse complement strand
CCATCTCACCATCCCCTCTTCTAACCCACACTTCCTGAGCTCAGCCATGAGGATGTTATGGGAGACAGTGTCAAAAGTCTTGATGAAGTCAAGGTAGACAACATCCACTGCTCTCCCTGCATTAACCCATTCAATCACACCATTATATATAAGCGTATATAAAGTGTATATAAGATATATGTGTGTGTGTGTGAGTATTCAACAGGCTGTGGGGAACAGACACACAACTAGGAGCACATCAAATGACACTACCAGACCAAGTCCACCTCCTGTACCCTATCAATTTCCCCACCAGCCCTGCTGGCTGCTTAACCATTAACACTCACAAGTCCTATTCAATTCTAACAGAATAATGCAGATTATTTCCTATGCCCTGCAATGGAAAATACTACCTGATTTGGGGTCACTGACCAGACTGGGAAGCAGCGATGCACAGCACCTGGGTTCTCACACTTGTGCTGCCTCAGTCAGCTGCCAGTCTGGCTGGTTTGTATCACACGTTTGCAAGACTCCCATCTACCTCTTGTAACTCTTTCCTCTGATTCATAGAATCAGAGAATGTTTTGGGTTAGAAGAGACCTTAAAGATCATCCAGTTCCAACTCCCCTGACATGGGCAGGGGCATATCCCACTAGATCAGGTTGCTCAAAGGCCCATCCAACCCGGTCTTGAACACATCCAGTGATGGAGCATCCACAGCTTCCCTGGGCAATATGTGCCAGTGTCTCACCACCCTCATAGCAAAGAACATCTTCCTAATTTCTATTCTCAATCTCCTTTCTTCCAGTTTGAAGCCATTACTCCTCACCCTAACTATAAACCTTTGTAAAAAGTCCCTCCACTGCTTTCTTGTGGGCTGCTTCAGATACTGGAAGGCTGCAATTCACCCAAGCAGACACACCGACACCTTTGGGCAGGATGATCCCAGAACTACAGGAGCAGCCAGGGTTGAAAAAAACCAGACATTCAAGGCACTGTGTGTGCAGCGAGGGGCTGTGTCTGTGTCTACTACTAGCAATTCAAACATCCAGTGTGGTTCGTTCGGAAAGGCTTTGATTCCCACCTAGGGAATTTAGTGTCATTTGCTTTCTCCATCAGAGTGCCATGGGCTTCCTCACACAGCGTTAGATCCAAATATACGGCTGTGCATTGCAGAGTTTAATGTATAATACATGTGTGTGCGATTCTGGTCTTTTAAGAGATTTCTCAGTGACAAAGCTAATACAGAATGGAGCCCTTCGTGGAGTTGTTCTCTTCAATTCTCTTTTGGAATGCACCATTAGTTCTGCATAGCTGATATCTCTGCTTTATCTGCTTCAGATCCCCTTTCTTTAAACAAACTCCAGATTCCTCCCACCCCTCAAAAAATGCCTCTTAAGACCTGATTGTTTTTCTTGAAAGACAGAATAATTTTAAAGGGCTTAGCTGTAGTATTTCAAGAAGAAAAAGTACACAAGACCCAATAATCAAATGGTAAAGGCCAAGGAGAAAGCCACAGCCAGTTATGCAACAGGACATACAGTGCTGTTCTGTTATCCTCTTGAAATGAAGACTGAAAGCTTGCAAAATTCCGTTCCAGTGTCTGCAACACCACCTAAATCCTCCTGACCACAGTAACAAAGCTATTACGTACCATGTGTCTTGGAACTTTCATTATGTTCCAAACATCTGGCACATGGCTCTGCCCTTTAGACTAGTAAGTCTTGTGATCAGTACATGAAATCAGGTTGCTAAACACAAAGAGAAAAGGAAGATGATTTTCCAGGACATGGAGGAAACCACTCTCTCCTCTCATATCCTTCATTACTTTCCCCACTCAGCAGGTCAGTCTCCTTGCCCACATGCTACATCACCCTGATCTCTACCAGTCAGTGTCCAACCTTCTGCTGCTCTTTACTGCCGCCTTCATGGCATTTAAGGGATGTAGGTGCAAATAAACCTCAATAAAGATTTCATTTTTGCTAATTACTGAACTTAACCTCTGAATAAATGTTACCACAGAAGGATACAGTGCAAATACAACTCCTAAATCAGGCAAATTAGAGCAGCTTTAAGGATTATCAGTGAGACAACTTTGCTGGAACATCCAAGCCAGCAAAGACACCTACCACACGTGGAAGTACAGTTTGACTTGGGTGGAAATTCTATTGCCACTGTGTAGTAGGGCTGTTCATGGGAGGAAACTGTAAGAAATGAAGAGCTGAGCCCTACAGAAATATCTACTAGATGTTCAAGTACCAAGAACCCGACGCCAGAATGTAAATACTATTAACTACATAAATCTTAGAGGCCTCGGGAAGGTTTCCTCTGTCTGCATGACAGAAAGGCACCTATTCATCGCAGAAAGCTGGTAACTGGAAGGGATGAAGGATGTACAGACTCAGCCAAACAAACAGCAGCAGGAGATAAGGAAGAACTCTTAAGTTAGCATCACACAAAGGAATACATCCACCCCCTTCTTCTCCCAGAAAATAAAAATACTGTGGTATAAGAGCTATGTTTTTCTTTTTACCTTCTACTCCCTATATGTTCAAGAAAAAAACAAACCCAAAAGTTACTTCTGCTCACAAATCCTTCGGGAAAGAGCAAATCTAACACACTTTCTTCTGGAATTAAATGTAACAAGGGTCGAAATGTTTCAACTGTTCAAAAGAAACTTGACTACCAGTAAATGTATTAGCGATTCCAGGACGTGGTAGAAATGGAGAGATGAGGTAATTTTTTCCTTCACTAAGGCTGTACAAGAACCTTAAAGCCATTTTGTACCGTGGGGCATCCAGCCACGATAGTCTATCAGAATGGACTGACCAGGGAGAAGGTGGCTATTTCTTGCTTACTTGTATTTTCTCATGACGGTGCTTCTGAAGACTCAGTTCAGTTCAAGGACTGGTTATTACAGGCCACAGGCAGAACAAAATACTCTGCTGGGTCTGCAACACTGCTGAATGAAGGCAGCTCCCAAAGGATGTCCCAGACCTGGAGAAATGGGATGCCAACTCCTCCAGCAGCTGCAGGAAGCAAGTTCTTTGGCTCCGCATTGCAAGGCATCAGCAAAGAAATGCCTCTTCCTCGCTTTTCCAGTAATTAAAATGTGAGGCAATGTTTTCTGTTGTAAAAACGCTGTATTATAGTCAAAGGACTCAGTGAAGGAGAACTTTGGAGCCTGCTGAACAGAGGAGGAGGGTGAGTCAAGTGAAACAACAGTTCCACTGAAATTGAGGGCAAAACTCTGTGTTTGTCCAACCAGATCCCAGACAGGATGAAGAGGGAGAAGCTTCATTTGGAAGGACAAAGGTTCCAGAAGTGGTCAGTAGTTTGGGGACTAATTATCATTTATATATATATATTTATATACACAAATGTTTCAGGCTGAGTACCCAAGACTCCTCAGACAAGAAAGGCTTAGCCCTTTAGGAGAACCTGACCCTTCAGAAGCACTTCAAGTGAAGCAAAAAACCCCAAATAAATCTGACCCATTCCCCAAACTTTTAGGTATCGCTGAAATAAACAGAGGGACTTTTGCCTTGCTCCCTACCCCACAATTTTAAATGTGTTTACAAAATATTGCACCTGATGATGTTACTGTTTATTCTGCTTTAGGAGCATGATCACGTAACAGGCTGTGGAAGCCAAAATGCAACTTTTTCTCAGCCTGAGCAATAAAAACATCTTTTGTGGTTTAGCCTCTGCTGGCACCTAACCACTGGTAACTGCTCACCCACTGCTTCTTCCATCCCCCCTCCCATGGGATGGGAAGGACAATCAGGAGGAAGAAAAAAGGTGAGACCCCAGGGGTTGACATAAGAATGGCTTAATAAAATAACACAGAGAAGAAAGCAACAGTACTAATGAAATGATAGACAAAGTGAGTGATAGGCTCTACCTGTGCCCAAGACACCACTTATACAGCTCCAGCTGCACTGAGGGCTACACACTGAAGTGAGCTGAAACCAGGCACCCCTGCCCCAGGTCAACCCTCTCCTTATATAGGGGTATGACTCAGTGTGGTATCAACTATCCCAGCGGCTGGTTCAGTTGTTTATCCTGGCTGTGGCCTCTCCCAAGTGCTTGGGCCAGCAGCTACTGGTGATAATTAACCTGAACTGAACCCAGGACATCATTCACCTCTTATTCTATATCATCTAAGTCATGCCCAGCAGAGTTAGTTACTAACAATTAACATTCACATCCTTTAATTCACTAGCTGTTCTCTCCCAAAATCAAATCCCCTTGCAGTGCACATCAGACTTCTCCATCCTCCTGCATCACCCACCAGGCAAACTCAGGCCCTTGAGCATCCCCTGGATGGGTTTGCCTTGGCCTGATGCAGAACTCACCCAGACCATCTTCCCAAAGGCTGTTTCCAGAGCTCTGCAATCAGAAAATCCAGGCCAGGCAAGTAGCTCTACAAGGCAGACATTAAACATTCACTTGTAATAAACACCCTCCTGAGCCCCAGGGACCAGCAAGAGCTGTAGAGAGCCACAGCAAACAGAATCCAGAGAGGCCAGGCTCACACAATGCCTCACACTGTGGTTACTGGAATATGCAAAGAAAGAAAAAAATCTGAAGTGTTTTCAAAATGGTCCATGTGCCAAGAAACAAGAAAGGAAATGTCATATTTTGGACACTTGAGTTCTTCAAGGGCAGTTTTTCCTTATCTCTGAACAGCAAGTGAGCATGCCTCTCACTGGTATTTTAGAAATGTCTAAAAGAATTTCCAACGTGCTCTCTGTGTGGCTTTGCAATCCAGGCCTTGGGCAGAAATGTCCCCACAATTGCAATCTTTCATATTCTCTCTTTGGAGCTGGGGTGGGGGAGGAAGGGATCTATGAGACCACCGAGCAGAGCCTGGGCTTAGGACTGTGGCTACTGCTCATTTAATGGCTTTGGTTTGTCTAGTTAGGGCATTGGATTTTACTTATCTGTTGATTTTATATTCATGGTACCACAGTTTAAAACAGAACTGTGGGCTTCTAGGAACACAGAACAGGCAAAAATCTTTTAAAACCAGATGGCAGGGGGCAGGCAGCTCTGAGGATGGGGGTCACTACATGCAGTTTCCAGAGGAAATGCTTATAACTGTTAAAAATACCTATGTGGGCCTTTTTCATGTAATTACTTAATCTTACATAGGGGGAAAAGTAAGTAGTATAAAGATTAATATTTTAATATCATAGCAAGAAGATGGGCAAACACAGTTAAGGTAATATAAAGGCAGCTGAGCGCGTAGCTGAAGTTTTACAGCAAATTTGTTCATTTATGGCAATATCCACTGAGTATTTCCATAAATACTCTTGTAAATAAGATTAGCAGCAGAAACTGAAACAATCCTTTTTAAACAAATGTTACAAAATAGCTGCAGAGTAAGAATTTTGTAATTCGGTGCAAATGTTCGTGCAAGAAGCAAGATCCTGTGAATTATACGCATTTAGTCAAGGAACAGATATACTATTGTGTGACCTATATGTCAAAATACAAACTGAATTGTGCAGCTGGAAGCTGAACCCTTGAAATACCAACCACTGAATACTGAAAAGAAATTCCTTGTAAACAAGCCACAAACCAAGAAACAATCTATGACTAATTTCAAATAACTCGTGCAATTGAGAAGTCAATAAAGCTATTTATAGACAATTTGTCAATGGAATAACTTACATAGGGAATTATATTTTAAAACTCCTACAAATTATAATGTAGCTATCACAAGAAGGTTTATGATTCATTGTGAGGAGACAGTAGTAATTATACCAGGGGTTGAAAAGGCGTTTTCTTTCTTGTATTACATTCTGTAACTGATCAGGTGAGTTAGGAGAATATTTTCAGTTATAATTCTGCTGCTCCATCCCCAAGGCATAAGCCATTAGTAAGTGATGGAAGCAAGATGATGAAATGTGAGGGCTAAGAAGTCTGATTTGCTCTCACCAAGCCTGACGTCAATGAACGTGTCCTTGAATGTACTAATGTCATTATTCAGTCTTGGTGCTGCAGAGGGTCATACCAGATGGTAATTTAATTCTCTTGATTTGCAGATCAGTAATACCTTTGATTCGATGCAGCACAACTCTCTCGAATCCTTTAAAAATTTTAAGCACCTGATTTGTTACTGTTGTCCAATTGAAAATAAAAACCTTCCTAGAGATGGATTTTCCAAGAATCCTTAAGAGCTCTCTGAGAGCTGCAGAACAGGGATCCCAAGATGGATGTGACAGTTGGAAAAAGAAGAGACCTTAAAGATCATCCAGTTCCAACTCCCCTGACATGGGCAGGGACACCTCCCACTAGACCAGGTTGCTCGAAGACCCATCCAACCTGGTCTTGAACACATCCAGTGATGAAGCATCCACAGCTTCCCTGAGCAACCTGTGACAGTGTCTCACCAGCCTGAGTGAAGAACTTCCTAATTTCAAATCTGAATCTCCTCTCTTCCAGTTTGAAGCCATTATGCTTTGTCCTATGACTACAAGCCCTTGTAGAAAGTCCCTCCTCCGAGTTCTTGCTCTCAGGTGTAACCCGACATGTCCCAAAAAGCAGCAGGGCAGCCTAAGCAGATGGGCACTTATTTGCTAAATCCTGCTTTTCCCTGAAATCACACCTCTACTGGCCTGAATGAGATTCACTGGCAGCAAACGCTGTAACACAGGTAGATCACAACTTCAGTTAGCACATCTGTGTGGTACAACAATGCAGTCAAACAAGACAAATGTCTCCGGAATTGAGAGAAGGCAATTGAAGAGAACAGGAGAGTGATCACAAATATACTACGCATTGAATGCAGAGTCCAGTCATTTGGAAGGGGCTCTGGCACGGTTGTCAAGTCAAGATTAATCACATTTCTGCCAGTGCTCAGCCACGCTTCTGTCATGTCCCTTCCCTGGACACTCACTTCTGTTTGGGTCACTAGTCAAAGGAAATCCTAGGACAACTGGCACCTCCTTTAGGGCTTCACTTAAACAGACAGCTCTTCCTGAAGAAATGCCAGTGTCAGAATGACACTCAGATTGTTTTTCAACCTTTCACAGTGTGAGAGGAGGAAAGATGCTCTCAGGCTGAAAAGCTTAGCCAGCTGGCCATTAGAAACATCAGCACCACATCTCCACAGCTTTGAAATGTCTCCAGGGATGGGGACTCCACTCTCGGCAGCCTGGCCCACGGCCTGACAACCCTTCTGGGGAAGAAATTTTTTCCTCACGTCCAGCCTAAACCTCACCTGGCACAATTTGAGGCCATTTCCACTTGTCCTGTCAAGAGGTCCATTGACTCTGTCCTAAAGAGACAAGCAACTTTATTATCTCTTCTTTCACCAACATACCCCTAACCTAACCCAGCTTCACAACATTTTCTCCAACGGACAGTCTGAGAGATTAACATAACTTTGCTAAACTCAGGGAAAGTGTTCTCAACATATATTTGTTTAGTCTCAGAGGCTGATGCTTCTATTCCAGACACAAGAAACCACATTTACATGTGTAAAAAGTTACCTCCCCCAGCCATATCAATAAGCCTAATAAAAGACACAAGCTCCTTTCCCTGTCAGCCTTGCTCAGGATACTGCCGCTGCTCAACGCATTTCAGCTCTTCCCACTGAATCTGCTGATGTGTCTCTTTGCTGGCCTGTGTCCATATTTCAGCTGATAAGGGGTGAAACCCTGGCGGCAAGCACCCTCCTCTTGAAGCAGACGAAGGCACTGGCTTGCTGTAGTATTTGTATTCGGTAGCTGCACCGGCAGGATCATGTCGTACTTTTCTTAGACCAAGTGCTCATGGAGGAGGAGCTCAGCAGGAGCAGAGCTTGTGTTCCCAAGGAGGAGCCCTTGCTTTCCAGCCCTGAGTACAGCATTTATAAAGGATCAATGGGAGCAGTAGGTGGCAGCTGGTTAACATCCAAGAACACCACAACAGAACGGTTTGGATCAGAAGTTAAAGAGAGCCTCATAATTAATTGAGGATGCAGGAGGAAGGCAGGCAGGCAGGCAGACTAATTACCTTGGCTTCTTTGGCTAAGGCATGTGCTGTTGCAACATGTGTTGGGGGATCTCTAGCACTCATAAGGAGCCAGGATCTCGGTTCTAAATACCTGACACAGCTCCTGCACCCAGAGCCCTTGGCTCCATGCTATAATTGCAATGGCCATCGTTCACCTTTCCCTCAGGACTGCCATCCGCTCCTGACAGCCACAGCATGTCCCTATTAGGTACCAACCAGGAGAAACAAAATGAGAATACTGAGGTCAGCATAAAGTAATACCAGAATTGCCACCCCAGCCCCTCCAGAGTTGGACATTTATTTGGAAACAATGAAGAAAACATCCTCACACTGAGAATCTTGTGAGGGTCAGCAAAGCAAGCACCAAGCAAGTGGAGCAGGCATTTAAAAACAAAACAAAACAAAACACCCACCCCCCAAAAAAAAAACCAAAAAAACCCCAAAAACAAACAAACAAAAAAACCCAAACAAGCGAAAAAAACCCCAAACCAAACCAACAAAAAAACCCCCTAATCCTATCTCCTCAGAGGCTCACTGGAAGGAAAAAAAAAAACAGAATAACTTTAAAATAAATTTCATACAGCATTGTCCAAAATGCCTGCTAAGAGCACTTATACAATAAATCAGCTTCTGATTTCTGCTTAACCTTGTGACCTTTTAAATCCCAAAGTGGAAAGCTTTTTGGTTAGAAAAAAAGTAAAAGGAGGGATCAAGTTAAAAAGTTCACCTGGCAAGTATGCAAGAGACTTAAAAACTATCAGCTTCATTTCCCCTGATTAATCTGCAGTGCAAATGTGAAGATGCTAATGATTTATTTCTCACTCCTCTGCACCAACTCCCTCTTGGTCTCTTTAAGACAGAAAACTGAATAATAATAATAATAATAAATGTATGGGCTCTTTGAGCTCTCATTTCTGACTTGGGATTAAAACATCAAAACTGAGCTCCCCAACTCCCATCACACCAGGTGATCGATGCTTCTGTACCACTTCAAGAAGATCTAAAGAGGTACCTAATACATTTATTATGTTACAGTCACCAGCACAAGTTCTTTTCAAAATGTAATAATTCCTTCCACATGACGCTTAACTCCCCAGTAGGTCCTTTTGCAGTCAGGTAAGAAGCTACATATTATGTAGGTAAAAGAAGATTAGTAGTGAATATGTTGAATCTGAGTTTATAGTTATGGTACCTCCTCCTTTTGTTCAGTTCCAGGCCCTGCTGGCCTCTATCTGGAACTTTACAAATAAATCCCATTTGGCTGTGATGGCAAATGCTTCTTGACTGAGTATTTGGGCTCAAGGAAGGTCTTCTCACTTCCTCACACTGTAACTGTAGTGGGCTAGTTCTGCTTTAATTTGTCTTCCTAGTCCAGCAGCAACGGCAGCAAGCAAGCGAGGAAGAGCAAGTCATTTCTGTTAAGAAATACAGCTCTCAAAAATGTATTTCCAAGCACTGCACATTGTCCACACTGCCTTCAGAAAAATACGTATTTCCAGAATGAAACTACCATTTCTTCAAACTTCAGCAGGCACCCAAACTCCTCTAAACTCATTAAATCCTCAACACAAGATGAAGCAAGCAAGCTCTAAATAGGACTTCTCATTCTTAACCAAAGATAGGCGTTTTCTCAGCAACCCAGGCTAGTCACCCAGCATGTCGTCTTCACCTCTTTTCATCACCTATAGCTTGTTCTCTTCAGGGCTGGTCTGCAGAGAGGCTTTTGGGCTGGGAACATGAGACAACCAAGTGCAGGCAGAAGCAACTGGGCTCATCCAGTACAGTGTAGAGACAATAGCAGGTGGCTTGGGAGGAAAAGAAACACAGGAAAACAAAAAAAGGCAGCAGATCCTGAAATCCTGAAGTGCTTTACCCTACTGAGAAGAGGATTTTACAAATAGCAGTTGTGAACCTGGTCAAAATAATAACCATGTGAAAGGAAAACGTGCTGCCAGAAACCAACTGTTTGTAACTGTTGTACAGTTAGAAATCTCTCCTCCACAGTAAACAAAACAAAACAAAACACACAAAAAACCCCAACAAAACAGGAGCCTTCTATTTCAGGGATTCCATCATGTTTCCAAAATGAAACACAGCTGACAATAAACAAACCCCCAGATACCCACGAAATTCAAGGCTGTTCAGTGATGGACAGTCTGACCTCCAGCTCTTGACTTGAGACTGCCCCATGCTTTGCATAGGCAAAGCTGCCAGGGAACCTTCGTCATTCAGCTGCAGCTGAGAGTCAGGGGCAGCCACCAGCAGAGTCAGCAGCCCAGTGCCGGAGCCAAATTTAAGGCCTGGAGGCTGTAATGATAAGGGGTTTATGTTCAGATTGTGATATATGGTTTACATTTGGATATCTACATTCTGGACATGTGTGATCACCGGACAGCTGAGCAGCGGGAGGGAGGGAAGGGCTGAGGACCGCCAGCAGGGCCTCCTCAACTAATGCAGAGCCCCATTGTCAACAAGGGGTGTCGAGGAAATGCTCACATCTGAGCAAACATCCCTTTTGAAATTCAAATCAATCAATAAATAACTAACTCCCAGCCTTTCTGAACAGACTGAAGCACACAAAAAGTTACATGCACTGGTCGTGGTGCCCGATGCAAGAGAAGGTATCTCTAAAGGCCTTGCACCAAGGCCTTTTGCAGAGGAAGGAGCCCCCTCCCCACCCGAGGGTAAAATCCTCCATCTCACCGTGTTGTACCCAGCACACTGGGAGCCAGGGTGGCAAACAACAGTATTACGCATCAGAGACATGAATTATGTGAAATTATTCATGCAGATACACAGTGGAGGGGCAGCAGGGGTGGGGGATCTGGCTTCTCCCAGTTGTAGAAGACATAGTGGCTCTTCAACGTGTCCCTGCAAACTCCCTGAAATCCCCAAAGGAAGGGATATGCAAGCCTAGAGAGAATATGTCCCACTGCCTTCCTCTTAATGAAAGCTCTTCACAGCAAAGACAGCCTTCAAGTAGTATATGATAAAGAATAGAAGCTGGATTTTCTGCCTGCTGACAGCAGTTTCACAACCCTGCAACTCCATTTGCTTTGGTGGTATCACTCCTGGTTTACGAAGGAGGGGAAAAATCAGGTCCCCAGTGTGCGACTCAGGCACCAGCACTGTAAGTGTTTTCCTGTAAAGTGGTTCAGTCATGCTCTCAGAAAACAACTAGAGCCAAGAGTGATTTTATAAGCTTAGAGGAAAGCAGCTCAAGCAAGACATCAGCGTGAGAGTTGTGGAAGGCACAAAACACTGTCTATACCCTTTGGCCTAGGCTTTTTGTGGCAATCTCTGACTGCTGACAGCTGTTAACTTCAGCAGACTCTCGGTTTTTAAAATGGCAAAACTTAAGTCCTTACATCAGAGAAAGCTGAGTAAACGAGAAAACCACCCTGACAAGAAACCCTACTTTTCATGCCCATTAAACCTGAAACCCATTCAAATCTTCTCCAGCAGCTGCAAGCATCCTCCTGAAGGCTTCTGGGACAACTGTTGGCTCACTGCACAGGAAGTAACAAACAAGATGCCTGTAAAGATGCTGCCTCTCTCCTTGTAGAAGGAAAGACGAAGATTAGATTTGTCAAACAGGGGTAAGAAGTTAACAGGGCTGGTAAGATTAGACACGCCAAGCAATTCAGCAAACAATTCTGGAAAGAACGATTAGATCTAGGCTAACTAAGTATGATAAATGCTGACTTCAAGTCAATTACTTACAATGATTTTAGAGGTCTGGGAAGAGCTGAGCACAAAGTTGTAATCAATGAATGTGCATGAAACTGGTCAGGTTTCCTTCCTCATTCTACCTCCCAAAGAAAAAGAAATTCAAGTTGAATAGATCTCGGGAGAAGAAAGGTCTCTGATTTTTTCTAAATTTAAAACCTTTATCCTGGCTCTAGCCAGGTCTTAGCAGCAAGAAATATCAAGATCAATTCCAAAAACAACTGTGGATTTTTTTTTCCCCTCCAGAAAATTAGCTTTCCTCAAAGACTTTCATGGTCTCACACAAGTTAGAAGACAATGGAGACATGCTTGGTCTCAGTTCTTCCTGAAGAAAGCCTTTTCCCCTTAACATCAACTGGAATAGTCAAAAGAAAATGTCTTAGAGAAATACTACCTTTTTTTTTTTTCTTTTCCCTCTAATCTTCATGCCAAAGACACCAAGGTCATTTCCTTCCCAAACTGGTGCCTCCCTGCTTTCTGTAGCTCTGGACCATTATCCAGTAAGAGTGAAAGTCACACCAGCCCAAGGCCAGCCCAAGGTCTGTGGCTCATTTAAGTCACACAGACTTAACGCAAAGATCAAGGGGTTCGCAAAGCCAAGACCATTTTCATCTGATTTATAAAACCCTAGATGGGAAAACTATCCTGGCCTCCTAGATGCACACCAACACATGACATTTAATAACAGCAAAGACAACAACTGTAGGTTAGGCCAGCAAGTTTCTCAGTCAACCTGGCTTTGATGTACATGGCTTCAATAATAAACTCATTTGCGGTTTGTATTTTCATACTGAGGCCTTATCCAGAAGGAACAGCAGCTCCTCTTGCTGTTTTTTTTTCCACAGCACCTTTCATTTATGTCATGAAAGTTATCAACCTAGGCTTTTTTTCTATTTAATTTGTGGTCCTGCCTTGTCATAGCACCAAAATATTTCTTCAGAATTTTGTTAAAGAGCATATACACACTCACACATATTTCAAGGAACGGTTTTGGACATGGAAGTTTTGGGGGAAATTGCTGGAGACATTTAAAAGCAATTAATACTATTTTATTATTAGGACTTGTAGAATGTAAATACAGCTCCCAGCCATTTTTTCTGCATACTAGAAAAAGTCTTGAAGTTACTGCAAATTGGCAAGCTCCAAACTCAAGGATTATTTTGTAGACTAGAGTATGAAAAAATTTTATACTGGAAGCACTCATAGTTCCAGTGTTCTTGAATCACGATGGATGTCTAATGCAGCGCTGAATGTAAACAGGAAGCACCAGCATGGTCTGCGCTGAACCAGCAAGTTAAATACAAAGACAAATAAAAGACAATTTTGCTTCAAGATTGCGCCCTCCCTTAGAAAGCCAGGATCATGGCATCTTACGAGTGTTTTCTCCCTGCAAATCTTTTATGAGCCTCAGACAGAACTGGAGCTCTCAGATGCATCTGGCAACATGCAACATTCATGCAAAACAGATGTGCAGACTTGGTTCAGGATCACCAACACAAGGTAAGGAGAGTTTGAGAACCCAATGATGTGTTGTTTTTTTTTTTTTTTTCTGAAGGGTATGCTTAAGGAAGTTTAGCTGGCAAGCAGGTGAGGGAAGAGAGGATTTTGGATGAGTGACATTAGTTGGTTTAGTAGTCTTTGTATTTTGTGCTGCCTTTATGGTCAGAAATTGACCTACTGCCTGGGTGCTTGGTGCAACCGACAGATCAGGAAAAGAAGTGTGAAACAGCAATGCCCAAAACAATTATCTAAGAATAAACTACTCAGATGCACAAGTAATTCACTACCTCCAGGAAAAGAGGTGGAGGTTAAAAATGGTGTGGGAAAGACACCACGTGATGTGGTGAGTCAGTGAATGCTCAGTTAAAGCATCTCACTTTAGCTGTGGAGCACTGGACTTCTGGAAATCCCAACTGGAGCACAGCCTAATACCTTCCAGCTGCTCCTTTCCACCCTAAGCTCAGGGGCACCAAATTTAGCCCAGAAGGCCAGGGCAGACACAGGAGAGTCTTCCTGCTTGCTGAAAGATTAAGCAGTCCCTCCTATGAGAAACAGGCCAAACAAGTCATGCAGCTGCTCCTGGGCAGTCCTTGATTCACCCTGCAATGTGAACACTGGTCACACTTGCTGGGAGTCAGCATGGCACTGCAATTATTGCTGTTCTTTAAACAAAGCTCTGCTGGGCTTGGGTGACTAGATACTTAAGAGACCAGAAACAGGTGGACTAATTTTGCTTGGCAAGGATTCAGAGCCAGCAGTACCTGGAGGGACAACAAACCCCAGCAATGGACGAGAGTTCAATAACACTCGATATGGGGGAAATGTGTAGTGATAGGATGAGGGGTAATGGTTTCAAACTGGAAAAGGACAGCCTTAGATTTAATATTAGGAAGAAACTCTTCACTGGGAGGGTGGTGATGCTCTGGCACATGTTGTTGTCATGGTTTACAGCATTTGGTGGCTGGCTCAAGAACAGGCTAAATACCACACTGCCCTAGTCCCAAATTCCCACACCAGGTACCATGTGTTTGGCCCCTGACTTCACGCTTTGCTGACCGCTATTCCTGCTGCATGGACTGCACCCATAGGAGAATGAGATTTTCAGCAGGAAGGACTTAAGTCCAGAACAGCAGTCCTGAGGCTGTTTGGTCCTCTTCAATCTGCAACTAGTTTTGCTTAACTCTCTTTCAAGAGCTTGGACTCACTTGAAAGAAATTCTAGCTACAGCAGCCTCAAACAGAAAGGGGGAGATTGCAGTTCTGCAAGAGTCAGCTTGCAGTACCTCAAGACCAGAGGGTTTCCCTTTCCTGCAATATTAGCTCTTGCTGACCTGCGTTAGGACACAATGTTTATGTTAGCGCAGAGAGGGGAAGAGTCCAGTGCTTGGTCTGTCAGAAAAAGTGGATCCTGTGAGACACCCAGTTTCAACCCCCGCTTTACCACACATCTCCTGAACTATTTGGGTAGGTCACCTCTCTGAGCTGCTTCTTCCCATCTGGAGATAAAGCCCCTGCCCTGCTGCAAGCAGGCTTGCAAATGCCACCCACTGAAACTCAGGGTGGGCAAAAGAGGGTGTAAAGGGCTGGAAGCTGTCCAAATGGAACCCTGTGAAAAAGCTCCTACAGGCAGGAGCACGTCTTACCAGCACTGTCTTCCATCTTGTATCCCTCGGCCAGTCAGAGCTTTTCTCAGAATCCCAGAGGCTCTGCTAGCAAAGTGCAAGCCTCAAACTTCTCAACTGTGAGGTATGGTAGTACAAGCACTGCCTTGCTCCTGATGACTTCCAAACCTTTCTACTGATGCTCTTCCTTTGTAAGACACTTGAGTGATGACTAAAAATCCTCTCCACAGAACATCAGTATTTAGATATGAAACTTATCTCCTGGCTTATGCAGTGTACTGCCTTGTCCTGGGCAGAAGAGAGAAACGGAAGAGAACATTGGGGCAAAACCAGAGAAAGAAATCCCTGAACTCTTCTATGTATCTGATAAAGAACAGCAACTCCTTGTTATCTGCTGGGCTCAAGAATTGTGAAATCCCGGGAAAGCTAATGGTAGAGCTGGGCATGAGCAAACAAAGAGGTAAGATCAAACAAATGTAGTATTTGACAGGGGTGAAATGGACACAAATAACTCGTTCTCCCTTAAAAATCTCTCATACCTAGCACAGGAACAGAAAACTCCGTTCTCCATCCCATGCACTGCGGAAAAAATTCAGACTAGCAGAGGAGCGCAGGCCTACTACTACATTTCCACTTTGAACTCTAACTGGGAGAAAAAAAAAAATCCCCAAACCTAACCAAACAACCCTAAAAGAGACAAGTCACAACAGAAGGGCACTGAAGAAGAATGAAGAGGAGCTACATTTATAAGCAGCTACATTTATAAGAATTCCTTGTAAACACCAGTCCCTGAAAAATAGGCTGAGATACTGCTGCTTATAGGAAAAGTCCTGAAGAATGCCTCTGGTATATTCTTTTCTCAAAGGATTAGAATAATTTTCTTTTCACTCCACTTGAAGATTTACAGTGGCCTTTAATCCCCTATGAAGGAGCAGGCAGTACTCCATACAGGGTGGACATGGAAACCATGCAGACAAGACTGTTGTTGGGATAACATTTACTTTAACTCTAATTTTCTGGTGACACATAGAAGCATTTGAACATAATAAAGGTTGTCAAAATATTTTCCATAATAAACTCCTACACACAGCACACTGACAAGACCAGCACGGTTTCCTACAGCTGGTGCACTAGCTGCTACCAAGAGATTCTCTAAGATGCCATCTCAGCTTGAGTAGGAGCTTGGCTGAAGCAGTCCCCCTCCTCTTCGGTACGTCCTTGCCTCTCTCGGCACACGCAGTGTCCTGCATTCTCACAAGTGCTGGTACTGTTGGATTGCTCCCATCAGGGTAACTACTGAGCCCAAAGGTGTCAACCACCCCAGAACAATAGCAGGGGAAGGCAGAACAGCTCTACAACGTGTCATGCTTCTGGGCAGGCTGTGGAGGACAAGAGCAAATCACAACTGCCCTGATTCACTTCACATTGCCTTGGGTCTATGAGTAGGATGCAAGGGTATGGGGGAGTTCATTTCTGCTGAACAGCAATGGCAAGACAGGCAAAATAAATTCAAGATGTAATCTCAGTTTGAGAATGGCAGACTCATTCCCACAGAGCAAGCTGTGCTTCCCAACCCTGGCTTGGGATACAAGCTCTGAAACACAGATCCCAAGGCTCTTTATTTCAGACCTTCATTTAATGCCCTAGTAAAGCTTCTTTTCCCCCTTCCTTTTTTAATTTTTTTTCCTAATTGGTGACATAAAAAGCGAAACAAACAAAAAAAAGCCCTCAAAAACCCCACAACAGGGTGAGGCGCCCGTGCTCTCTGCCATAATAACATTCACTAATTAAAACACAAAGCAGCCAGGGCTACAGGATTAATGGACATGGTTTCCTCTTTTCAAGTCTCGCCCGCTGACAGATCGCCTCATTCCTTCCTTGCTCTTGAACCTCTCAGGGAAAAAAAAAAAAAATCCAGTTTGCTTATCTTACAGTGTGGGGTTGCCATGGAAACCGCATCCCCCTGTGAGATGCTCTGTCATAACATTTCAGCACTGTATGGAAGGCTTAAAGACACAGTATCCTCTGCTCTGAGGGCTCCGAAGCCAGGCAGTCTTTGCAGATGAGCAGCTGTCAAACCTCCTGCAAGTCTGAAGTCAGGAGGGAGAGATAAGAGAAGTCACAGTAGAAATATTCACTTGCCCAGTTCTTTGCGAAAATCTGTTTCTTGAATTGGCAAATAATACTGCCCAACAAACATTTCCATTTGGTGTCAGAGGCATTTTGCTGTTTGGAGACCCTGCCTCCCACAAGCCTGTGCTGGCACCACAACAGAACCCCACCACCGACCTACCGTGAGGGAGCACAAAGCACCTCTTCAGGCAGGGGGTTCTGTCAGATTAGTCTTCAAGCCCTATTCTTTCAGCCCGTTTGTAAGAAAGGAGGGAAAAAGTAGCAGGCACAATAATTGCCCATAATGGGAACAGGCCTCCTATAGCCCGCTCCTTAATTACAGGGATGGCTTCCAGGCTATAATCACTAGGGGTCCAGATGGAAGTTCTCCAAGCTCTTTGAGGGACAGAATGTGTCAGTTATTAATTAAACATATGAGGCAATTAGCCTCAAAACTTCGTAGTAAATCACTACAGCTGTGTTACTTTCCCTTTTTCCTTTGGTGAGTGCGAGTCAAATGCACAGTGCCTTTCCCAGGGGGGTGATGAGGACTGCAGCCAAAAAGCATTCCCAAACAAGACCTTTGTTGTCGGGTGGGAAAAAGTATCTGCAGAAAGCTTGTTTTCAGAAGTCAGCTACTTCACAGTCGCAGTCCTCACGAGAGACAACAGATTCTGTGCACGACAGCTATTCACCGCTCCAGCCGTCTGGTGTGCAAAGTGGCTGAGCTCTCTCTGCCACCCCAAACAGAAGCCTGAAGTTGCTCTGGTTGGAGGAGAAGACCATTCTTGTGGTTAACGTGGCCCATATTCCACCACCAGCTATCAACTCCAATTCGTTGTTCTGGGGCTTGTCAAGACTTCTGCCTCAGGTGGACTCCAACACGTGTAGGACCTTGTTGCTGCTTGGTTGCGCCTTTGAAAACGAGATACTGTGTTGCATTGTCTGTCTCCCAGTTCAGAAACTGGGCCAAAACCACCGTGGTCATTAAAACCCAGTTAGTGATTTATTCCAGTATTTGTATTCACAGACAAAAATTCTCTCATTCACATCAAGACAGCTTGACGTCAGTGCATTGTTAGTCTGCACTTTACTCCGTGGTTCAGCGCCGCAGTTGGAGATTCTATCTACGAAAACCTCAGCTTGTTTCCCTACACTTTTCTCCCATGGAGCTGACAAATGATGCAATAACTTGGTATTGACAATACTAAGAACTGGGTGGTGACCTCAGCCCTGTTTTACTCTAACTTATAAAGCACTTTGACCCCTTCCTTAGACATTTTAGCATGTTTGGAGAATACACTTAGAGGAAACACATGGGAAATACGGAGAACACCACCACAGGCAGCTTGTCATCAAGTGCTGTAAACTCACCCTAGTACTTGGCCAACCACTGCAAGAGCAGTCTAGGAGGCTCCTTTGGAGTCAGCAGCCACTGCACTGTCAAGAAGAATCGGGTACACTTGTTCTACCAGCAATAAGTGACTATTGCTTGCCCAGTTCAGAGAACGCAGAGGCCTGAAGGAGACCCAAGCCCACTGAAGGTTATGTAAGTTAGAAGAGCACACACCTCTCCTCTCAAAATGGGAGAGGATAGAACAGAGCCAACAGTATGCCAGGGAGCCATTTTGGGACATGCTTTAGTGGTCACGATAACTTTGTGTTGATGGTTGGACTTGATGACCTTAGATGTCTTTTCCAACCTTAATGATTCTATGGTTTACCTTTAGGACAGTTGAATTTTACAAGACAGCAAATGATTGATGTGCAAAAAACTAGTACTTGGTGTGTGGGCAGCCCTCATTTACAAATTTATCTTCCCCTTTTGCTCAACATTCCAGACCTGAACAAAATAAAGTGGCAAACCATATCGCTATGTTGAGCTTCTTCTAGTAAAACCAGGATGTAGCTTCTCTCATGTTCACCCCATATGACTGTAACTCATGTTTGACTGACATATAAGCAGAGAGGCATTTAATGTGAAATTTCTGCAGATCTGAATTCTATCAAATTCAAGCTGAAACACTGAATACTAAGTATTTCCAAAAGTAAAACCTTTCAGGATGTTTGCAGGCAGTGAACAGAAAGTAAAGCAAAATCTTATCACCATCATTGATCACAAAAGTCTGACCCGAGTAAAGTTTAGTCAAATGATGACTTGAGAATGAGTTTCCAATGTTTCTAAAGCTTTACACTTGGAAACAGGTAGATAATTGGAAACAGGTAGATAAAACTCCATATATGCAGACACCCACACTCCATATCTTTACTGGGACTTTTAATAGGAGAATCTTCCTACTGGTCATTGGGGTCGAACAAACTTCTAATTTCTCTGCACAGCCCGTGCAGTTCTCAATGCAGACCCAATAGCATTTGCTCAGCATCCCAAAGGAAAAGGCAGGGATGAAAAGAGAGCCTGTGTTCCATGAAAAAAAACCCAAAAAACCCCAAAGCAAACAAATAAAAAAACCCAACAAAAAAACAAAACCAAACCAAAACACAACAACAACAACAACAAAAAACAGAAATAAACTTTAGTTTCATAAATTTAAGGTTTACTCCAAAAAAAAGAAAAATAAAACAAAACAAACAACACCCACCAAAAGCCTCCCCCAGGAGCTAAGTCACTTGCAATCATCCCCATTAAGAAAGGGGCAGGAATGAACTTCCAGCAGGCACCTGTTTTAAGCTGGGTTCCTAAACCAGTCATTGTCCAGCCCTGCCCAGCCCAGTCAGAATGTTACAGCAGAGGTAGTGTTTATGCTTTCCTTAGCCAAAAAGAATTTAATACTAACCTTAAAAATTGAAAGTAATTTAACCACCCTAGTCCATTTAAACCTTGAGGGTCTTTGACATTGGTGAAAGGAGAGAAGTTGTTCAGTATACAGAAGGTTACCAAAGAGTAACCTGATAAAAAACAACAAGCATCAAAATCAACTGAAACATCAAAAGAATAATCTCTAATTAAATACACCGGGGATTTTGTGAGCCTATTACCAGGGTCTTGATGATCTTTTCTGATTTCCCAGGGCTCAGGCAGGAATAACAACATTAAATATTCTGTGTGTACTTGGAAGAAAAGAAATGAGAGAGAACTGACACAAATAGCTTCAAATTACTCCTAAGATCCTACACCTTGTACTTACAAAAAAGTGGAACTTTAATTTGCTCAACTCGGAACATACTGTCATTGCCAAACAAGCCCCAAGAACACTGTGGCCGAGGAGCTTCTGTATTCTGGAGGTGACTGGCAAGATGCTGCACCACTTAGTGATGCACAGGCAGACTGCTTTTGTCCTTCAGAGCTTGATATTGTTGGTTGGTTTGTTTTTTTTTTTTCCGTAATGTTTCTGGACCTCTCTGCCTAATTGTACCCACTTCATCTGCAAAGAGAGATTTATAATGGAACATAATTTTGAGGGATTAACTTTGACGTTGGTACATGGCCCATGCAGAAGTGACAGCGAAAAAAAAGTAATTGTATTAGCTGTTGCTCCTGCCAAAGAATAACAGAGAAGCTTATTACACAGGCAATCAAGCTCCCAAATTAGTGCTGATTTTCACCCCATGCCACTTTACGCTGTTAATGATGGGAAGCAGCAGCAAATATGAAGCAAAAAGCCATCAGGAAACTAGCTTTCAATTCTTCCTATTGAATGGAGCGACCAAAGTCCATGTTCAGGTACAAATCTCAAAGGCAGCGAGAGCTGAAGAGGGACAACAACAAAATTGGAGGAATGACCTACTGACCGGGGTCCTTACTAAAAGGTTCTCAGGGAACTTCTAGTCCAGAATGACTAATTCGCAGGGCTAGGAGAGCATAAATCTTCTCCCTTCCTCCCCCATTTCACACAATTCTCTTATAATTTGTGTCCCATGCAAGGATTAAGGCTTTGGGAAGCCACAGCCACATTTATCTGCCCCTGTCTCTGGCACAAAGATACAGCACAAGCAGCACACTCTGACCCACAAGCTGCTCCCCACCTCCTTGTGACACCCCCAGCAATGTGAGAGCACTTCCAGCCATCTGGGACCATCTGTGGGGACTGTCCCTGCCCTTGCCAAAGTTTGACTTGGGACATTTAGTTTTGTTTTAACCCATGGAGACCCTGGTAATAACTAATCACACCCATCATGCTCCCACCTGCAAAAGGATGTAGGTAGGGGGACAGGCCTCTGTGTAGACTTTCTCTAACCATGTCTCTCTTGGAACAGAGACCAAGTGGACAGGACTTTCACTATGAACAAGCTGTGAACTACAGGGCTGAAAATATTGCCATTGCTGTGATTTGCTGCCAGTGTGATACTGTTGGCAGACCTGAACCACTAGAAGCGAAATACATCTGGAAAAACAGGAGAAACCAGGTGCCTTCCTAGTATTCAACAGAAGAAAGGAGGGTTCTTTGGGCTTTCTGGCCATCTGAGAAACACCCAAAGGCACAAGCCAGCCTTAAATATACACAATACGATGTGTTTGACAGACAGCAAGGCTGGAAACAAGCCCTCCAGCCAGGAAAGGCCATGACATGTTGTAACCAGAAAGTTCACACTGATCACATTTTCTTTCACTTCAAAGAGATCCTGACTCCCCAGATCATCTGGACAGTTCTCTATTCCCTGTGCTTTCCCACGGGCTGTTGATGCCTCCTTGCAGTTAGTTAAAGAATTATTTCCTTTCTCTTTTGTGCCTTACAGGTAAGAAGCAAGTTCTGAGGTGAAAGTGGCTTGCAGGACTCAAGTGACCCATCTACCCCAAATCATTTCTGTTTAAGTTTTCTTTCAAAGCCAGTCTGATGCCTTGCTTGGCTCTCACTGGAATCAGTTGCATTTCTTCTACTGAGTTTCTAGCTGAAGCCATCCTAACTGAAACAGCATCTATATGTGAAGTTTGTATTTTCTTTTCTTTTTTTGCTGTTTGACACCATGCTTCCCACATGGCTTTGCTGGTGGCGTCAGCTATAAACATCACTCTATAGCCTCTCTTAAAATGATTATTTAGCAAGACTCGTCACCTCTGTTTGCACTATGCATGGCCATTCTTATTGCTGAGTTGAACACCTTATGAAGAACACTCAATCATCCCAGCATCTCCCACTGCTACTGAAAGAAGCCATTGCAGCTGGAAGCAGCAATGGAGAGACCTGTCCTTAGATCAACTCTGATACAGGAATGCCTTGGCCATGTCATGTGCTCCTGAGTGTGGCAAGACAAGGCTGACAGCCTGCGCCTGACAGCTCTGTGACATCCCTTCTGTTCACTTGCTAAGGGAGTCTAGAAAAGCTTTTTATGGCAGCTGGAAGAAGCAACAGAGTAACTTGAGTTATGTTCCTGCTACGCTTAACTGTGCAAGCGTTTGGTTTAGTGACAGACTTTCACAAATTTTCAAGGTAGGCCCCTCTCACCAGGGAACACTCATATTAGACCAGGTCAGCCACACTTGAGCAATCAAAGGCCTAGCTGTTAATTTTGCTAAGGAGTAACTGTGACTCACCACTCTGCAAACTGGTGGGTCAGTCCAAGGTACAGCATGAAGGGACTACTAGCCAGACATGGAAGTTATGCCTCAACCAAGTTACTCCGCACTGAGTAAGTCATGATGGGTGACACCCTGGAGGGTGGCATTAAACAGGGCAAATGCAACTGTTTGCTGAAAGAGGTAAGGGAAGAGACCTTACTGGTTGTATTGTGGGCTGCAGGGCTAATGCTGGAGAAGGGGAGCAGGCAAGGGACCGCTGATCATCAGACCCTCCAGAAAAATCTGCTCCCAGCCTCCAAAAGCACGCTTTTCATAAATCAGCCAACAGATCCTTAATGTACAACCTCACCATCAACTCCACAATGCTGGGAGCGATGCATCCAGTCAGGGATGGCTCCAAAGTGCTACAGCCAGCAGAAGTAGCAAAGTAAATTACAACACTGTCCTTGGTGGCCTTGTAGAGAAACAGCAGCTAGAGGTAAGACTCTAGAGTATGACCTGTGCCCAAATAAAGTGAACACCATCCTGTAACCCAGATAACAAAGCACATTTAATGTATGGATAGCTGTGGTGCCTGATAGCATGAGAGCCCATTAAAGGTCCAGAGACTACCAAAAATGCACTTCAAGTGAAGAAAAAAAAAAAAGTAACCGCAACATGAAGCCACATGAAGCCACGCATGTGATGGAGAAGGGGTAAAAAAAAAATAATTCCTTTGCATGAGGCCACAAACAGTACCAAGGGGCCTTCAGGACCACAAGCCCTACCACTGGACACTCACATCTGTGGCACATGCAGCAGGGCCAAATCAAACACAGCCAAGCTAGGTCTGAGTTAGACAGTATCAAGGAGATGCAAGCTCAGGTTCCAGCAGTACTGTGGACACTGCATCCCACCTATTTAAGGCTCTGCTTAACTAGTCACGCAGAGGTGGCTGTATTACTTCCAGTCCCAGAAGCACTTTTCCAAACACTGTCTCCTCAGTGCAGTATAGGCAAGGGTAAAACAGCTTTTACACCTCTTCCTATTTCTCTTCCGCTCTTTTCTGTGCTTCTGTTTCACTTCTTGTCAAGAAGAGATCAGCATCGCTTCAGTCATCCAGCAAATGTAAACTGGTCCTGGCTCCTGCTATAAGGCACACCGCGGCCATGAAGCTCACACTGCATTTAGTGATTTGAAGTCTTAACAGAGCAGGTAGCAGCAAACTATGCAGAGTTTTAGAGAATAGGCACGCTAAGCACACCACGTGCACCTTAGGCTAGAAGCAGCTGTGGCCATGCCAGATTCAAGGTCCCCACAATGACTTTTACATGTGCCTGAAAGAACCTGCTTCATTCAACACCTTTTAAGTCTGAATCAGTCTCATCAGCTCTCATTTATGTTCAGCAGCTACAAGCACTCCCTTCGGTGGTATGCTCTTGTCCTTTAAGCTTGCTTTAGGTATTGCACCCAAAAGCTACAGAGCTTCATTAAGCTGTCCAAGGATATGGGTCCGATCCAGCCAGACAACATCTCTAGGGCAGCAACACCACTAAGGGCAGAATCACATGTTGTGTTTCACACGGGGCTGGCTGGTGGAGCTGGAGATGTTAACCAAGACCAAAAATCAGGAGCAGGCACTAGTGATGCCGGCCCGGGCACAAACCTTCTGATCTTTGCAACTCCCATGGAAGCCTGTGGTACCTCTGTGACTCAGCCTTCTCATTCATAACAGAGGGATCATAGAATCATTTTGGTTGAAAGAGACCTTTAAGATCAAGTCTGACCATTAACCCAGCAGTGCCAGGTCACCACTAAACCATGTCCCTCGGCACTACATCACCATGGCTCTGAAATCCTTTCAGGGACAGGGACTCCACCACTTCCCTGGGCAGCCTGGGACAGGCCTTGACACCTTTGTGGGGAACAAATTGTTCCTCATGTCCAACCTAAACCCTTCCTGGCACAACTTGAGGCCACTTCAGCACAGCATTTCTGTATCTCACTGGAGTGCTGCATTACCTATGATTTGCTCACCTCTAGAAAGAGACCAAACAGCCCACTTCCGCAGGTAAACACATCATCAGACAACAGACAACTAGTCCCAACTTGAAAGATATATGAAAAATTAATAACTTTGAGCCTCCCTTATACCCACCAGCAAAATCCACCCACGCCTGTAATGTGCTTTGAAATAAGGGAAAAAACACTAATTGTTCAGAATTATTCGCTGGCTGGAACACCAACATCTAAGAGCATGCATGCTTTGCAGATGTGAACTTGCTTTATCCCAGGGCTGGGAAAGTACCAGTTCCACTGGTGTACAGCACTATCTTTTTAAAGCCTCACCGCAGCATGCACTACATGAACTTGCCTGCCTGAACTTAAGTTTTTAGACCAGAGTAAATTGATTACTGCAAAATGAGCAAGATGTGTGTGAGCAAGTTATTTCCAGCCAATTTTCCTGTGAACATCGAACAAAACTGAAGTTTACATTAAATATACACTGAGGATTTTCTCTTCCTTTTGAGAGCAATCAACATCTGAGTTCCTCTGCCACAGGAGGTACTGGCACAATCCACTCTGATTAGACTCAGGAGGGGGAGCAAACAGACAATTACTCTGATAACAATTTTATCTGAGGACAGAAATGAGATAAGCTGCTTAGCTGCAGTGATTCTTCCTTAGATACAGCACTAAAAGGACTGACTAACCCAGCATGGGACAGAGAAGGAATTTCCCGATGGAGCATGCTGGCAAGTCAAGTGAGGTGCAATTCTTCACCTACTAGTTCCTTTCATGCAGGGGGAATGATCGGTTAGGTCCAAGCGGCCATGAACAGCTCAGGTCCTGGGGTAGACGTCTTCCCAACAGCGCAGCAGCTGAGCTATTCCCTCCTTCTAGTTTTCTGCTGTTACACAGAATCTGACAAGCAAAAAGCAGGGAGTAAGATTGGCTGAGACCTTTGTCTGCTGACAGGGACCAACTCCATTCCACTGTCCTTCCTACTATTGCCTTGTTACAGTCTGCCCTCAAAATTCTCACACATGAGCTTTCTAATGAACAATGCTGTTGGGAAGTCCTCCTCAAACAGTTTTGATTTGACTTCTCTGACTTGATGTTCTTCTTTTGAGTTCTTCCCTTTACAATGGCCAAACTCACCCCTCTCCCCTGGGTGTTCACGTCTCTGGAATAATGTCCACCAACAGGCAGGGCAACACCAAGGGATATGAACAGAACTTCCCCAAGATAAGGATCCCAGATACATCTATACTTCTATCTCACAAAGACAGAATAATTAATACAGTAACAGGACAGGAGCCAAACTGCTCAGAAGGCTGCTTACAGCATGCCTATACCAACAGGTTTATCTGGAGGCTTTTAACTATTCCCGGCAACAAACACAACTGGAGATGCCAATGTGGCTGCTGGTAACTCTGGATGCTGTAGGCTCTGCCCTGTGTGTGCGTAGGGGAGCCGGTGGGGGGGATCTTCTACAGCTGAGCTACAATTTTTTTATCTCCAATACAGCGGTTTCACAAACACTTTTACACTGCCCAGTTGCAGGAAGGGGACAAAAAAAAAGCTACAAAACCCAGATTCACCAGAAATACAGCACCAAAAAAGAGTAACAATTTCAACAGCCTGGGTAAGATCAAGATGATGACAATTTGAAAGCTGCTAAAAGAAAAGTTGCTAGCGAAAAGGCCGAGAGGTAAACTTTCTTCCTGCAGTATCTGACAGCATTGTGCTTCAGCATTTGCAGTTTTCTTTACACATCTATTTAGACTAAGACGAATATCCTTATAAAAATACATAAGCGAGCAGCACTAGAATAGGGCCAACTGCTGCACTTCTGCTCCGCTGATCTGAACTCACAGCGTTTATTTAGTTATAATCCTTCGTATAGGAAGTTTATTCATACAGACAGGGATTTCTGGAATTCTGAAGGATTAGTCAATCTACAGCATTCTCAGTGCACAAACTTTAGCATCAGAATCGTGCTGCTTAGATGTTCAATGCCTAGAGTAAATATTTGGGCTGACAAAGGTTAAACAGATTAGTCAAGATGAAGCCAGCGCTCTCTGCTTATTTACTCAGAAGCTTAAATATTGCTGCTCTTCATTTAAGCAGCCTAGTTTAAAAGATAAACCCACAGAAGCAACAAACGAAACACACTTACTCAACCTGAAGGGAGACAGCACCAAGATTTCTATCATCTTCAGCCTGGGCAGGCATGCAACAAAGCTACACACTGAATCACAGATCTCACACTCCTCACAGGAGCCACACAGAGGCAACAACAGCATCGCCATGAGCCTGCTGCTCTGTGTTTCAATGGCACCAGGGAAATGGAATAAACAACCCCCCTTCCGCTTCCATACAAAGGCATGAGGGAAATAATTGGTGTGAAAACCATTTGCAGTTCGGTTACACTTTTGAGATGTGAGGAGGCAATTATGTGCTGGGCCGCCTGAGACCTGATCCTGTCCATCAGTCCTACTGCTGAGAGGATTTCCAAATGTTCTCGGTGAGGCCACATATCACCTTCCATCAAAAACAGCAATAAATTCCCAACTATTATAGGCCCAGCTCCTAAGCCCACCTGCTGGATCCCCAATGCTTGCAGGACCATTTTTATGCAGTGTGTCAAGCATTCGACCCAAAGCCCCCCTGCTGCCAAGTAGCTTTGGATCAGTTGGTAAAGGATGTAGATGTGGTGCTGAGGGACACGGTTTAGTGGTGACCTAGCAGTGCTGTGTTAACAGTTGGATTCAATGATCTATAAAGGTCTTTTCCAACCAAAACGATTCTGCGATTCTATGATGAACAAAAGACCCTGTGACAGCACGTACAAAACCAGTGCAAGCTGAGAGCTTCAGGAGGAGCAGGCTGGTGTTAGGAGTTCACATTTCAGTCCATTTCTTCACTTTCCATTTCCAAATCAACTTTATTTCAAAGCACAGACATTAAATATTTTCTATTAAGGCATCAGGAAAAAAAAGTTGTTTCAACCAACGAAAGCTACTCCCACCCACCGGCTTTCCACCCTTCACGACTGCACACCATCCAGCCCCACCGAGGCAGGGGCTTGTTTACCTCACTCTCAAGAAAATTTGTGTACAAATTTCAGACACTTTGGAAGAGGAAAAAGTGCCTCCCCTCCGATCTGTGTTTACTCTGAACAGATGTAACATTCCTAAGAAGCTCTCAGCTGACTGCCTTTGAAGTCTGAAGAAAAAGGTGATAACCAACATAGTTAATTATATAGTATCCATGGCTAGTTCAGGTGCTGTAGCAGATCAGCTTTAAGTAGATGA
>JAAGNO010000667.1:0-21039 GCA_033439905.1 Ceryle rudis | reverse complement strand
GTCCGGGGGGGGGGGGGGGGAGGATACAAATGAGTAACCCCACGCAAGCAGCTTGCATACGTTCACCGTCAGAACACAGAGCGATGTTTACAGATCGTCCCCCCACGCTCATCTGCATCAAAACATGGACGCAGCATGCACGTTTCTGGCCGCAGTTGGGAAATGTTGAAAGAAAAAGTGTTGGCGGAACTGTATGAGCTGCGGTGACATTGGCTGGCCTTCCATGGGCAAGGCTGCAAATGTTTTGAAAAGCGCAGCATCGTTGGTGAGAACTGCTCCGAGCAGAGCTAGCTCCAAGGTACAGCAACATGTGCTGGGGAAGGGCTCCAGTCAGTCTCACTGCTGAGCACGGGGCTGGCTCAGTTGAAGAAAGAGTGAGAAATTGCCAGTGAGCATTCAAAAGACACATTTTCCATCACTCCGGGCTCTCTAAGGTACTATGAGCAAGGTAGCAGTTTACTCACAGCCGTACATCTCCACCAGCTACAACAAAAGAGACACAGCATAACTTCCTTTCTGTAATACCAAGACTTCGGCCAAACCAGCCATCAAAAATTCTTGGACTTCAAGGAGTGCTTCACTTAAGAGGTGGGATGCACCTACTGCCTAATGCTCAGGTCGCTCAGCGTGCCACCTCTTTCCCCCCCAGTAGTTGCACAGTTCAAAGCAGCCACCAGAAGAACCTGAGTCCTCCTGAAGTCTCCCATTCAGGTTAGGCACATTCTGCTGATGTGCGAGAGGGTTTTGTTGGTGTTGCTGTTGGTTTGGGGTTTTGTTGTTTGTTTCTTTTTTTAAACACTATCACCGCTCTTGTTCTTTTCCAAGTTACTTGATGCGAGCTGGAGTTACATAGACATTCCCTCTCACCCTGAATTTTGTTCAGAAGGGTTAAATAGCTCTCTCCCTGCTTGCTAGAAGGTAGAACAGCGAGCAATGGCACTACTGCCTGCTCTCCGTGATTTTTACAGGCTTAGGAATCACTGAGCTTCACCCCCCCAGGCTTCCCTCAGCACAGCACTGCCTCATCATGCAGTGCTGTTTTAAGTGGTCCTTGCCACCTTCCTCCACACACCAGAAAATCTCAAGGGACCAAACCCTCTACTGAACAAAGCAACAGTTTTAAGATGCTTCCATGAGTTGTTTCATGCCTTAAACCGAGCTGTTTGGCTCCTGCAGAGGGCTAAAGTCTCTCAAAGTCAGTGAGAGCTGGATACTTCTCACTAATCAAACATTCTTGTGCTCATACCGTTCACGCGTCTCTCTACTAACCTTTGCCGCTGGGTGCCAAACTTGTCTGGGTTCCCTCTCTATCCACTTTTCCTTATCGTTAATCTCTGGAGAAGAGAAGAAGAAATGGAGCTGAAAGATCAAAGATTTGCCTGGCTTATGGCTTTTAAAAGCACAACACAAACTAAGCCAGAAACTCTCCCATTAACCTGCCTTCAACAGACTTGTGCTTTAAGGGACTTGTGAGCCCTTGAAGAGATCTGAATTCTAACTGACCTGAAGTTTCTGACGCTCTCCAATTCCCTGAGAACAATGGGGGCAGACATTTGCAATAATAACTAAAATAAAATCACTGCCTTTCAAATCTTAGTCAAGTCATCACATGGGTCCTGCGACTTGGGAAGGCAAAACTTCAGTGCTTTCTTCCACTTCACATCCTGAGAGCCAGGTGACTTAAGGTACACAAGGAAACTTCACACTTCAGAAAAAAATGTCCTGCTTGATGGCAAGTGTTGTAAAGATTATCTAAGAAGATTAATAGGATTATTTGATAATAGGTTGTGCAGGAGGAGACAGTGAGAGCAAAGGCAACCGTAGCAAGGAGGACCAACACAAAAGCAGCAGGAGAACAATCAAAAGAAATCCATCAAGGTGAGGGCTGAATAAGCAGGTTTACAAAAAAACAAATTGCTAGACTGGATTTGGGTCTAGATAAAGGCGCTTCATCATCACCTCTGCAAACAGCTCATTTCCTTTTTGGCAAGGAGGATCCTGAATTGTATCAACAGCATCAGGACAATCTTTCCACTCTAATCTAGTCACTATGTCTCTGCTCCTCCCCGCAGTGGCCCAGATACAGATTTTGACTGCCAGAGGTGCACATCATCAAACTAGAGACCTTTACCAACCTCTGCAAAGGAGACCCAGCCATGGGGTGGGCTCTTTTGTTAAAACAAAGCTGTCTTGAAAAGACTGCTCTCAAAGTTTGGGCAGAACCAATCAAAACTACTCTCCGAGAGGAGGCTGGAATCAAAAGGAGATGTAGAGGTAAACTTTACACCTCTGTCCTGTTTGAGAATGCACAAACTCTGCCTTAATCAAGATTTACATGAAGACAAGTTATTTAGATAACTAAATGTCTGACTTTGAGTAGAGACCAGGTACACAGCAAACTGTGCTGCAGCCACAGGAGAAGCAATTCATCTGAAAACAGGTTGTGTTCCAACACGGGCCTGAATGTCAAATGTTTCCTTTTATGACCTACACAGACTCACCAACTCCTTTCTCACCACAGCAGCAACGGAACCAGGCTGGACTGAACGTATCACACACTTCCATGGCCTCTTGAGCATCCTCCCCTGGGGGACATTTAGCACTCCAAACACTTCACACCAGGGAGCGCTTGCTGCCCTACACTGGCACAGCTCACACTGCCTATGCAGAGACTTCAGTATACACACTTTCAGAACACAATTTATACATTTTGAAAAATCAATCAGAATCCCTAAGCTCTTACAAAAGGAAATGAAAGATACTACTGTCAAACGCCCCTCCGACCTAGAAGGCAAGGCGACTGTCATATAGTAAAGAAATTAACAGGCTGCATTTGCGATAGAATACGCTCTCCCCATCCCAATCTTGAAAGGCTCTGGTTAAAGCTCTTTTAGAATCAAAATTCAATTTCTTTCCAGTTTTGCAAACAACAACGGCCTTGAGCTGAATGCTGCCAGCCTGCCTGCAGCCTTTGAGGAGATTAGGTTATTACCAGCCAACTATGAGAATCTTAAATCCAGCATTAATCCTAATTCCCATTTAGCCACATCTTCCCTGTGCAGTGAAAGCTGGCTGTGTGTGAACTTGCCCACGCAGTCTTCCACGTGCGGTGATCTGTGTCACAAATGACAGATGCTAAACCTCTTGTATCTTTAAGAAATACAATCTGACCTCGGTTTCCAGAAAACCCCAGGAAAGGGGAAAGACTGGAGCTGAGGAGAAGAGTGGGCCAAGCTGGAACGATTTCTGGGAGATGATGGGAATGGGACCATTTCCAGCCCAAGAGCTTTCAGCAGCCAGTAACAGAAGATTTCAACCCTAGCTTGGAAGAAAACAGGATGTATAGCCAAATCACAAGGACATGGAAGCATCTGTGTCCCTGACCCCATAATGGTGCTGCCAGTGTCACATCACCAGAACCAAACCACTCAGATGATAACCACTTGGACTGCAGAAAGCACTGCCCACCATCATGGTCACATTCATTCTGCCAAGATAAGTTTTGGGGGGCATAAGATATACTATTTCCTCTGAGCAAACCCTCATTCACCTCTCTTCCCAGAAGTTCCGAGGCCAGCATGGGCCACCTCACCACCCTCAGCTGCTGAGCCTCTGGGCATCAGGTCAGACCAAGGTGAGACCTTCCCACCGTCCACCAGAGTAAAGGCACCTCTCGCAATTCACTGTCTCCTCAAGTTGCACTGCACAGACTCATAGAAAAGCTTTTGCTGACAGCTAGCTCTTCCTATTGGAAATACAGGGGTGCAAAGTGCCATCCTCTGTCCTTTCCGATGTCATTTTACACCAGTTCCCTTCCAAACACCCTTACTGCAGCCACACTGGCATGGCCCCAGGCTACCAAGGTTTGCTGAATCGCCCAAGGGCAAGATCAGGTCATTCAGGACATCCTGGCATTCCTGGTCCTAGAGACAAGGCTACTGAAGATGAGGGCAGACTGCTGCCTGCTCTGCTGTCAAATGGGACTATTTAAAATCAGTTAAAAAAAAGTTCTCACAGATATTTGGAAAAAAACACCCAGTAATGTTTCCTGTGTTTAAAGCACAAGAATTCACTACAGATGAAAGGAACCTTCCAGGAAACACATTCCCAAGAGAATAAAAATGTGTTTGGCACCAGTGCCTGTTACAGGCAAGAGGACCTCCCTGCTGGCAAGGGAGTGAACAGATCTGCTGGAAAAGGCAAACTTTTTCTTTTTTAAAAGTAGATACAATAATTGCTGAAAACCTCTATTTCCATCAAGCCCAACTCAGCAGCCCAAACTCCCCAAACTAAAACAATTACGAGATTTAGGGACAGCATTCTCTCACTGGAGGCACAACTACATGTTCCTTCTCTTTGCAGCTGGCTATGACCTATTGCTTGGTCACCAGGACACTCAAGAGGAGGCCCCAATAAAGGTCCGATAGGTTGTACATCAACCGAGTTGTGGTAGCTCTCCATGTACATGCTCATCCCCAGCAGAGGATGGGAGATAATTGAATTTAGCAATGACAGAGTTCAGCTAAATTGCATTTACCTTTCACTTGCCACAGGCTAAGACCACACACATGGACAACCACCACAGCTCATCCAAGACCTGGTAATTTGACTGAGTGCCTGGCTTCTGGAATACTGCAGATCGGTTCATAAGCCTTTTTTGCCTAACTTCAAGGCAATATCTGAACCAAGCACTTGCCTTTTCCCAGAAGGTATCCTACCCATCATGCTGGGCATGAAGACACCTGGGGCAAGGTATCTTCAGTCTTGGGAATCTGGAGATAATGAAGCTTCTTGGTGGAAATAATTACTGCTACAATGCAGATTGAAATCTCCTAGAGCATAACAACTCCAGTATGCTAAACCTCTATTTCTCTGATAGGAGAGCACAGATATGTCCAGTCAGAGCAAAGTGTGAACTTTCCCTCTTTACTGTCACGTGCTAGATCTCCTAGGAACCTTCTCACCTTGTTAATGTAGACTATGAGGCCAAGAAACAGCTGTAGGAAGGCAACTTGGGAAGTTGTAGACTGTGGTTTCTGACATTTGGCATTTCATCCCCCTTTCTTTTCCTCATTCAGTCAACAGAACAGAGAATCAAGGCTTTAAAAATATGCAGGCAATTAAAAATATAAAAGAAAGAAGACAAGAGATCCCTATGCTGTTCCGCACAGGAATTAGCAACCCTAAATAAAACAAACACCTCATTTGCTTTCCATCAAAGAGGTTGACCTACCCCCTCCAGTAACCCCCCCTGAACAGACCATGCCTGGATATTCCCTTTGGCCAGCCCAACAACCTGCTTCAACAGGCTCATCCAAACCCCAACTCTAAACGGCGTGTTTCAGCACAAATAGCAGCGGATTTTCTTTCACATTTCTGTTCAGTATTTAATCTGTGGGGATTAACTGCATACTTAATCACAGAATTGAGCTTGATATGTCAGGTACACACATTCCTCTGTAAATCCTGCTTTTCCCACTGCCAATACCTCCATCTCCTAGCATGGAAGTGGGGGTTGTGGTGGAAGAATGCAGCTCAGGCTCCCTTCTCTTTACACACAGACACACAAAAAAAAAAAACCACCACCAAACCAAAAAAACCATACACAAACCCAAAAATACCCCACCCCACCACAAAAAAAAAAACAAAAAACCCACAAAACCCCCAAACCAATCAACCAAAAAAAGAAAAAAAAACCCCACCACCCCCCAAAAAACCCCCAAACAAAACAACAACAACAAAGAAAACAAACCAAAAGGAAACTGCAAAGCAGTTGCGCAGTAAGATTTTTGTCCAAAAAATCTTACAAAACAGCTATGGACACAGTAAGAACCATGTATTTACACGTGCAAACTTAAATTTTCAAGATTAGGCAAAATATAATTTGTGCAAGAAAACAAGTAACTCTTTAGCAAAAGGTAACCAGGGTTGGGTTTTTTTCCAGTGATCACAAACACTCCAGAGGGAATAATTTCTTATTAAAAGGTGGTGTTTGCAACCCCTGAAGTCACCCATTGAGAAATGTTAAGAACTGGAGAGAGAAAAGTCCACTGAAACCAGCCTTTAAGGATCCATGAGATTGACAAATGGATTGTAACTGCCCGGGCTGGGAAAATAAGAGAGGAGAATATCTGTTCCTTCTCTCAAACATATAAATACACATGAAGCGTCTCAAAAAATAAATTTGCTAAGAGCCACAAGGGAAATCACTGTCAACATACGTCACAAGTACCCCAGTGCTTAGTGCACTATGCACCAGCCATATCATAGAATACCAGGTTGGAAGGGACCTCAAGGATCATCTAGTCCAACCTTTTATATTCATAGCTTGATATCATTTAGAACAATCCAAGTCAAAACCATTTTCCCTAAAGCTCATTTCCCCAGTGTCCTATCCAATCTCGCTTAGGATGCCCCAAGCAAAGCAATAACTCATGATGAATTGGAAAGGAAAAGCCTATTCCACAGTTTCTCCCTTTACCATGGTCATCTCCTAGTCCCAGCCCCAAAGAGGTCCCTGCAGCAATCCTTTCCATACTGCCTGTCCTCGCTCCTGTTCCCAGGTCACACGTATTGGTGACCAGCCTCTTCAGCTGCAAAAAGTAAAACACTGATGCTTTGAAGATAGGAAATAAGCTAGCAGCTAATATTTAATAGTAAATATGCCTTAAAACAAAACAAAACAAAACAAAATGAAAAACAAACAGAAAAAAACACAACAAACAAACAAACACACACTCCATGAAAGTTCCTGGAAACCTGAAAGCCAGACCTTAATGGCAAAGGTAAACCTGCAGCTCAGTGATTTGGTCTCTCCTGGGGGCTGAAATTGCTTGGTCAGTCCTGATTATAAAAAATAAGCATAGACAGACCCATTGCTCTACAATATTTCAGAGACAGCTGAAGGGATGACTGAGTCTCATGGGTTTAATAACACTCACAAATTCAGTTATTTATATCACCAGTTACCCAAGTATTTACCCAGCTCCAAAGCTGAATGAGATATTCCTAACACGTCAAAAATCTCATCTAAAATCCTAAATAACTGGAGCAGCAGTTCCTCACAGATCCAGAAGTATCCCCAGGGGAAGACATCTGCCTGACTCCTGTGCAGCCTGAACCAGCCCAGCTGCCTGGGGCAGCCACAGCAGCCCAGAACTACAGCACATCCAAGATCTGCTCAGCACCCAAGGCAAGTCCCACCGCCCAGCTCATACAACAAACATATACAGTGCTCTGAGCTGTGCATCCCCCTGGAGCCCATGTCTTGCCATGGTTAGGATGGCGAGCCACATGAGCCAGGAGAATCAGAGTCTCCTTGGTAGAAATCTGGAGTAAGCAAATGGAGGACATGCCTCCACTACTGTAGGCGACTTGTGTCCAACCTGCCACAGATAGGATGATCCATTCCACCTCCAAGGCCCTTCAGGTATGTGCTTGGCTGGAGGAGTTGCTCTGGCAGCGGCAGACCTCCCTACACCCCAGAAGCAACACAGGCCTCTCACACAACTGAGGCACCCATGACACTGTGGGCAGTGCTGAAAGGGTTAAAAGAGACAGCGGAACCATTAGCATTTTGACAGCTTTCCACATATGTATAGTAAAAAGTCTTTAAAATTCATTGCACTGAAATAATCCTTCAAGTCTAGCATTTCCTCCTCAGCTTGAGGCAACCAACTCGTTTTCCTCCCCTTAATACCTTAATAGAAAGCTCCAAGGAGTTGCCAGGCTAGAAGTCTCAAATATGCAGTCTCAAGAAAAGCAGCATCCTGAAGTTCAAGAGAAGCCACATAAAGTGTCTGGGGTTTAATTAAGAAACAACTACAGGGATATCATCTTTGATACCACAACCCTGCTAGAGATCTGCGTATTGCAGCTCACAACAAAGGCACACTCCATTTTCCTTCCAAAATGCTGAGCACACACACACAGCCCCCACCAGTGTCATCTGCCACGGAAGGTACTCGGCATCTCAGCAGAACGAGCAAATTAATAACCTCAACCGTGATACAACACAAGCTGAGGGCCTTGAGCTCTCCCCAAGATCAAGGCTGAATTTTTTAACACCATTACAAACCCAGGAACAAAGCTGGCATTTGGAACTGCACACTTGGCACTAATATTCCTCCACACCCGCGCCTGGAAAGGTTTTTTCTTCTTTTTTTACAGCGTGTGCCTTTTTCACGACTCCAAAGCAAATGGCTTTCTCAAGGAAGCAACCAGGAGTGCCTCGGGGCAGAGAGAACAGCCATCTCACCTGGTGGCTCTGATCAGGATTGTTGCAGCGACCATGGGCAAACGCCTCAGGACCATTTCACTCCTCAGGCACCACCAAATGAGACTCAAGGAGTCACTAACTTGTTAAGGACTATTAGGCCTGATTATACCCTATCCGACAACACTTTTTTTTCAACAGTCTGAAAAAGCCAGTTTGTTCAAAGGAAAATGCTTGTGGTAATCCTGTGCACGCTACTCAGACTAACCTTTAACAGGTCAGAAGCCAGCATTCCAAAGAAGGCAGAAGTAGCAAGCGAGTGCACCGCAGTACAAGGTGGAACAAGGAACTTCAGATCCCAGGGACATGACTTGTAGCCTCCCATGCTCTAACGCATGTCCCAAACCACAAAATATTGACTGTTTTGGCTAAGAATCCCCCCACTGCAATCCTTCCAAAACTTCAGATGATCTTCATTTTTCTATGAGAAACAACCACCCAAACAACCTTTTCCTACTCAACACCCCTCACCCCCAAAAAACAATCCACATACAGGAAATATTCCTTCCCCAGTTTTAAAACCCAAGATATCTTTTCCAGGAGCAAAATTTGCATAGGTGCTATGAAGGAAGAAATGAGTGACTTTGGATCTTCCTTAAAAGCATGATCTCTTATTTTCTATCCATTACAAGTTTCTCTGTGACATCCTCAGCAAGTCATCCAGATTTCACTTTCATCGGTGAAATGGGAATTGGTAAACAGGATTCTCTGCCTTAAAAAAGTGCTACAAAGATACAATCCATCTGCAAATGTGAGATGTAAACAGCCTCAAAATGCACCAAGGGAGGTTTAGGTTGGACACGAGAAACAATTTCTTCCCCGCAAGGGTTGTCAAGAGCCAGCCCAGGCTGCCCAGGGCAGTGGTGGAGTCCCCATCCCTGGAGGGGTTTCAAAGCCACGAATATGTGGTGTAGAGGGACACGGTTTAGTGGTGACCTGGCAGTGCTGGGTTAACAGTTGGACTCGATGATCTTAAATGCCTTTTCCATCCTAAATGATTCTATGATTCCATGTTCAGAAAACACGGACGACAGAGAAACTCAAATCAGCAAGCAGTAGCTCATCACTGAGACACAGAGTAAGAGAGGATGCATCTGCCAGAAAAATTCTGAGACAGACCCATCGTGGCGGGCTAATACTCAGGTAGTTCAGATGCTGTCCGATCTGTTCTCCCAGGCATGGCACACTGTTTCATTATCCACCAGACTTGCGTCTAGGAGTACACACACACTAACAAACACTGCCAGCAGCATGAATCCTCTTTCAAATGCATTTACAGTTACTGGAAGGGTGAGAAAATTACCTTATCATCAGTTTCAACAACAGCATCTGTTCCATCACCTCCTTGCTAAACAGCAGTGTATCTGGGCAAATCCTTGCTTCACTAGGCAGAATTCATTTCAAGGAAAAAAGCTCAGGGACAGCAGAACAGGAAAAGGGAAGGAAGTGACAAATCTTGCCCACACAGAGTTACTGACAAAGCTGCAAGATAGCCAGGCTCCAGTGCTCTTACATTTAATCATATCCCAGTTAGAAATCAACGTTTGGTCCCGCTCCACACCACTGCACTTCATAAAGAGTCAAAGATGACAGCTGAAGAATGTAGCTGAATGGTAAAGGACAGTCTACCAGTGTAATCTGGTAGGATGACAAGGGAAACAGGTCCACTACACGCGTTTTCTGGGCTACTTCAGCTTTGAATGACCTTCAGCTTTGAATGACCAGTCCTAGACTGCAAGCTGGAAGCTCACAGGAATGCAGCTCCAGCTACAGATTGGCAAATCGGTCTCAGGACACACAGCACCAATCTAGGTTACGGCAAACCCACCACCACATCATCCTAGTTCAGGCTGTCCTAATTTCCACAGGACAGATTTGCAGTGCAGCTCAACCATCCACCTACATTCTCAACTCACTGGAACTATTTTCACACTAAACTGGTTTTTTTTTTTAGTTCTCCATCCCTGATTCAGAAGAAAAGAGTGAAGTCTTGATCAATAGCTTGCCTTTCTCAATAAATATATTTAATAAACGTGCAGAATATGGACATGAAGTGGATGCAGAGAAGTCTGGCCATTAAAAGACACAAACTGACTTTTGTGAGCAAACAGTCTAGTCCTCAGAAAGGTTTCACATGGACCCAAATTCCACTTATCATTAACAGCAGGGCCTAAGCCTCTGAAAGAGGAGCAGCTTATCTTCCTCTTCATGGGGATCTAAGGAACCTTAGCAATCAGCCTTTTAGAGGTTCTTTTAATGACTGTAACCAGAAGAAGAGACAGGCAGAAATCTGCTGATATTTCAATCAAAGATAGAAGACTTTGACTTGAATCATTTCAGATAAAAGTTTTCTTTCCTTAGCTCATTTTTTTTTGAAAACATAGTAAGATATTATTGTCATCTAATATCTGAAAATAACTATTGCCTTTTTATCACCAAATATCCATAAAAGCAAGGGTTAGGGTGTTTTGATTTGTTCTTTTAAACATTCCATATCTGGAGTCTGCATCTCTGCAGACACACTGGAGCTCATCCCACATCCAGGAGTGCTCTGACACGATATGATCTGCAGAAGTGACTGTGTGCTGTGGATTCCTCTGTGCTGCACCCAACAGAGCTGTGTGGAGCTTCTGGTTCTGGTTTCCACTAGATCAGGCCTTCTGCTGCCCCACATCTTTCTGTGCTATAAGGACACCTTATGCCTCCTACTTCAACCTGAAGGAGAAGGAGTGGTGAAACTAAAAAGGCAAGCTCAGACTCATCATCTACCACAAAACGAACAAAAGTCTTCTTAAAACGGGTTAGCAGAGACCATATGAGGATGCACTTGGCTTCCTGAAAACAGGAATCTCTCATTATTTAAACCTCAAATACACAGCTACGGCACAGGAATGTTGTGCCTTTCGGAGGAGCATTCTGTCGTTGTCTATACAATGACGAAGCTTCAACCCCAAGCCTTCCCCACCTTTTTTTACAAGCAGAGAGGGGAAACAAAATAGAAAGTAAAGGCAGAGTGTGCATCTCAATTTTGCAATTCCACCTTTTAGGACAGAGGAAGCCTTTCAGCAGTAAGCAGAGCACAGCGCATCAGGACTTGGGTAGCTGAGCTTCCCCAGGATAACCAGAGGGGCTTTGATGATGCAGAGAGCAATGCCAGAGAACAACTGCCCTAGCTAAGCACACACCTTGCTCACCCAAGATCCCCTCCTGCCTTTCATCTTCTCTCCTTACCAAGGAGAATCAAGAAAGGATGAATAGAAGACCACTTTCCTCCTCATAGAGCAGAGGGAGAGAAAAAATTGGAAGAGGCTTATTACTGAAACCACGTGTTACTCTTCCTTTCCTGAGTTCACTGCCATCAAACCAGCAGGAGAGCGTTTCATCCTGTTCCAAGAAGCTCTTCTCTTGCCCAAAGCATTATTTTTCCTACCCTGCCCAAAAATAATGGCCCAGGCACAAACATATCAGCAGTGTTCGGTTCTATTTGCTTTGGCTACTTGAGGTGCTTTTCTAATAATATTCCTCAGCAAAAGCAGGGGTTCAGGAGCTCTACAGCCTCGTGTAGCCTTGACCCTGCCAAAATACAGCAACAACGGACACTTCAGGGTCAGTTGATGTACCCCATTGACCGACATGCTAATTGTTTTGCCAAGGTCTCCAGAGGTTCTTCATTCCGCTCCATGAAGAGCTCATCCAGGGGAGACACAAACCTGCAGAACTAGTGAGGAAGGACAGCAAAGCCACTGAGGGAGACACAAGGACATCTGGATGGGAATGCAGTTTCTCATCCCACCATATTTTTTGACACTTAAAATATTTTTTATTTGGCCATGCATTCCTGGCATGTAGGAAACCTGCTTGCAGGATCCTGTTTTGGATTTGGGACAGCACAGGTGAAAAACCCCAACAACTTGGCTCCAAACCAGCATCTCTGTTTTGACTAAGAAATTCTAGGCCAAATGCAAAAAAAATAAAAAAAAAATCACCCAAGGAGAACTGAGTGGAGACCAACCCTTTCCCACAAAGCAGTACTTGTTTCAGTAAATCTACATTTTCTGCAAATTGTTTCCTTGAACAACTCCCAACCATTCCTAGCCTCCAGTAGTAACCATTGTGTTTTCTGCTGAAGACATAAGCCTGGAAGCAACCCACCCAGCAAAGGTTCTGCTGAGGAATGGCTTGCCTCCCCTAGGCAGTGCCAAGCCAAACCTGCATAGATGAAACAAATAAGGCCTCCTGAAGTTTGCCCAGACACTTCAGGATTCTCTCCGTCTCCTCCTAAACCAGTAACTTGTGTCATTAAACTGCGGAGAGGAGGCATGATTCTCCAGAAGGAACGCTTCCCCCCTTCAAAGCACAGGATTACGTGTGCAATACTGTATCAGCCTATATAGGTCTACGACACTCCATGGAAACCGGTGTAAGAAGGGCTACTTACATATTCCCACACTAATATTTTTGGCTTCTCCTCCTTTATTGCTAAGAATATTCTGATGGAAACAACATCTTTGTGCCTTTGAGGGTCTCTGCTCCTGCTGCTGCTTCCCCACCTGAAGCTATAATCCTACGCCTGTCACAAACCCAGCCACTGCTGCAGAAGTTATTAGAGCTACAATCTGCAGATTACAGCAACTTCTAATAGGGGATAAGCAGCAGGAAAAGGTGAGTTTAAGCAGCAAGGAACCTGCTGGTTCAAAGAGCCCTATTATTAATATTTATTATTTTTAAGCATTCATTGAGAGCTGTAGAAGATAAAAGAATGAACTGAATTCAAGAGCCGAGGAACCAAGTTTATATAAGACAAGACAACGGGAGAGCATAAAGAATGAGGATATAGCATCTGGGGAGGAGGGGAGACAAGAAAGGAGTGATAACAGCAAGGGGAAAGAAAATCCACACCTTTTATCAACAAGACATTCCTAATAGTAAGAAGTATGAAGAGAATTGAAGAATTCCTCCGTGTCTAATCAGAGCTGTTCCCCATAGGGGACCTCCTGAGCATTATTACAAGGCGTTGGCATATCTTTAAAGAATGGAGCTTTGATCATAAAAAGCGTGTGTGCATGTGTGTGTGTGTGTAACTGGAAAAACAACAAAAGGAAACACAATTGCATCACCCTGTGGTGTGAGGGCAAAACCCAGCTCTAGATGGACATGTTACAAAGCTCCAAGTAAATCCAGTCAGACCTTGTGTAAAAGGTTAGAATGAGGCATGACTCTCACTCAGGTCCTCCATCATGAGCAAATCCCTCTTCTTCCCCACAAAGCCTTTGCCCCTGTTGTCCCAGAAGGACTCCCAGTTGGTACTTCTCTTCCCTAACAGCAATGCAAGCTTGTGGCTTACACCATTTTATAAACCTTCACACTTCCAAACAACAACTGATGATGCTTCACAGTTCCAACGCACTTTGCCAAGATTAGCTAACAAGAATGTTCATCATACCCACATGCTGAGGGTACTGTCTTCATTTTCACAGCTGGAGAAACAGATGCTTGGAAAAGCAGCACGACTTTCCCAGAGCCAAAGAGGCTCTACGGTGGGCCCACGTTAGTGATGCTGGCATTTGCATCTCTCGGGAAAATCAAAGGATCAACACACAAAATAGGAAAAAAATAGGAAAATTGTACAAAGTTAGGAAAAAATTCTTCCCCGAAAGGGTTGTGAAGCTGTGAAACACGCTGCCGAGGGAAATGGCTGAATCACCATCCTTGGACTTGTTCAAAAGACATGTCGATGTGATGCTGAGGGACATGGTAGTTAGGCTAATGGTTGCACTTGATGATCTTAATTTTCTAACTTAAACAACTCTATGAAAATGTAAAGCATGAAACTGTCTGCTCCTTTCAGCCAAAGGTGATAGGCCAAAGAGATCTATTTCTCCTTCCAGCATTGTGCCTCGAGCATTTCCAGAACCATCTCTCAGCTTTTCCTGTAGCTTGTTCTGAAACACAGCTTGGTGCAACTCTGTAAGATCCCCACACTTCAGTCATATTCCCATCAGAAGCAAAAGCTTTGTTGATCAACACAACATAAGCGCCTCATCCTAAGCAACTCTGAGAATCATTAATGGGAACAAAGGGCAGTGAGCAGCTCAAAAATACATCAGATCCAAAGTCCACCCCTCTTAAGAACATTCTGAGACATTCAGTCCCTTATTCTCAAAATCATGCACGTCTATTGTGGACCCACCACATTATTATCACTGTTAAGCTTCACCAATTACTATCGGCAAAACTGACATCAAAAAGCATTGTTTTCAAATGATGACAGAAATAAAGTGGGGTTAGACTAGGTGACTGGGGGTTGGACTAGATGCCCTTTAGAAGCCCCTTCCAACCCAAAGCATTCTATGATAAGTACACCAACAACAGTGACAGTGACTCCCATTTCAAAATCCACTTAATTCCATACCCTGGGAAATTTCTCATTTACCCTGACAGCAGCAGCAGGTTTTAAGAAGTCCACAGCACCCACAGGTCCCAGAGACCTCCATGAGAAACAGGTTCTCAGTGGGTCTGAGAAACCAGCCCAGTATCAGCATAAGCTCTCTGCATACAAGAAGATCTGGTTCTCTTCGCTCCCCAAGGAGATGAGATGTGCCATCAAGTGAGCCAAGAACAAACCCTGTTGTTGCTTTCCCAGCACAGAGCGTTGCAGTTCAGTGCCCTGTGAGATACATGTCTCCAGAACAGGCAAACTGCCAGTCAGTTCATTTAGACTATTTTTCCTGAAGAAATGTAGACACCATCGTTTAGCACAATCTTTACTACTCTAAAACTCCCTCCTTATAGACTGTCATCCACTGAGCTTTTCGTAAGGAGTAAATATAGTAACTGTTTCCATAATAACGTTAAAAATACCCCAGCAGATTAAATACAACAGATGAAACGGGGCCATAAATACGTATGTCTAGCAACATGACCAAAATCACCCTTCTTCAAACTGGGCATTGGGCCATGAAAGAAGGCTGCTAGCATTACAGTTTCATTGCCGAGCCTTCAGAGAAGCACATAGCTGCCGAAAGACTCAGTGCTGTAATCACGCACAATATATAGGAGCCAAGAGGGCCTCTAAGCTCCCGAGCCCCTGCCAGGCTGTGCCACTGACCCACGGTCAACAAGTCACCCCATTACCCATTACAAGTCAGTCCATTACCCCATTCCATTCATCTATCTCACTGTCTTTCCAGACATCTGGAGTGGCATGAAATGTATTTAAAGCTGTTTATGACTCAAGTGAGAAGTCTGAAAGGATGTAAGAGCGATTATTTTCATCTCTGCTATACCACACGACTTTTCCCATTAGCAGCTTGCTTCAGTTCCACTTTCCCAGGATCAACAACCACCATAAGATTTGTTGTCCTGACACCAAGAGCACAGATATCATGAGTAAAAAAGACACTGGTTATTAATACCTGCAGAAGACTAACCCAGGCAGATCACATTATGCACCACAGACACCCCAGGGAAGTCACTCTCTGATGTGGTTATGCACCAACTAAATAATGGAGATGGAAGGGCAGGAACTGAGGTGAACTAAATGCTGTCAATCAAAGTCTGAGCTGAGCAAACTCAGACCTAAGCCCTAACTCAAAAAAATCATGCAGCCTCTTCCATAATCCAAGAACCAAGTACTTTCAAGCACATGGGTGAGAGTCAGTTTCAGCACTGTTTACTTCATCAAAAGCATCCTCTGTTTCCTCCTGAAGCAATACACTGATCTAAAGAAATTTGAACTTCACATGGGTTTAAAAACTGACTCTTCTACAGTGACCTTTCTATTTATTTCTCAAGTAGCTGGAAACTTTCAATTTAGACAGGGTTTATTTAGTAAACACATAGCAAAGGGAACACCCAGATGGCCAAAAAAAACCAGGCCCAAAGGACAAGAACCCCCAGAGAGTTACGTATTGATGGAATCCTTTTTGGAGGGACTATGCAGATGGGAGGGATCCTGTGCAGAAAGAAGGCCTGTACTAAAAACCCATGTCTGTCAAAACCCCAGTTCCATCCTCTGAGAATAATGACAAGATACCGGGTCTGGTGTTCTTCTAACTGAATTTGGTGACGGTAAACTGACACCACACGAATACAACATGGAACATCTGCTGCCCACCAAACATGAAGCATGCACATTAGCTGTGTGGTTATCTAAAGCTTCCTGTACCAAGACACCTGCAGATGCAATTCAGACCCAACACAGTCATGCATACACAACTCCATTAGGATACAGAGCCTCTCTAGCTCTGAGGAGGGCCACTGAAGGACAGCACCTCCAGCACAGCTCCACCACCCTGGAAGAGTATGGACTTCAAGAAAATGGAAACCTTTCAAGCCCACTGCTTGAGAACAGAAGGCAGCAAAGGTGCAGCAGCAAATCCCTTCTGGCATCAATTGCAAAGAGCAAAACATCTTTATATTTTTCTTTCTTTAAATCTTATCTATGCAAAAATAAATAAAAACATGATGACAAACTGGTTTAGCAGCTGGTGTGGTTAACAAAAAAAAAAAGGATGTGTACCACCTTCCTATAGCCACTTCTTTCGGTCTCAGATTTATACTAAATTAAGCCCATGACAGATCTTTATGAATGCAGAAATGATAAACAGCAAAGCAGCTGCTAAATGCTCCAAGGCAAGAGGTTAAGGGAGGGGGAGGAATAAAAAGTCTCGTCAACTATCTGCTGGACATTGAATTCACCAGAACTCTCTGAAGTAAGGGACAGGACAACTTAGCCACCATTTGGGAAACTCAAGACTGCAAGAGCAGCAAAAAGAAAATAAAAAATGTTGGTGTAGGGAAAGGAACGGACCCAAGAGGAGCACTGAGCTGTGCAGTCACGAGCCACAGCAGGACCAAATGCCACGCGGCTGGCATATCCATTACAAACGAGATGGCAGCGACCAACAGAAAGCAAACCTCAAGACATCTGGAATGTATCCTCCTATGAAATACAATTAAAGTCCAGCAGTCTTCCCAGTGCTGAGAAGTGGCAGGAAGGGAGGGAACAGATGACACACAATATTTAAGGAAGTTTTAGAAGGAATAAGCATCATGAGAAAAAACAGAGCTGTCTGGACTGATTTTTCTGTACAACCTTTCTCTTCCTTCATTTGCTACTTTCAATTAAGATTAACAAACATTTTCAAGGGGGGCAGGGAGAGAACGCCTAAGAAATAGTTTAAAAGGGGAACAGCTCATTCCTATGCATCCTGGGGGAGAAATACACAGGCTTTACCCTCTCATGTAAATATACCGCTCGCTTTTGAGTCATTATTTTAAAGCAAAAAGCAATGACCACCCCTTCCCAAAGAAAGTTACTTTCCAATCCTCGCTGTACCACTACTTGTGAGATTTCTCAAAAAAAGCTACGTGGAGGTTTCTCAAAAACAAAAACAAAACCGAAAACAAAAACAAAAAAAATGGATCCAAAATCTTTTGCTCACACTTTATTGATAAGTCAGTTTAGGTTAAATGAACAAACCATACTAACACCAGTCAAAAACTTTTGAAAAAGCTGAAGGAAGGGTTATCTTGCAGCCTTACCCCCATGCCAGGACTGCTTCTGCAGTCTCACAGGATCAGCAGGGAGTACAGATACTCATCTGTACTAAGTTTAATTATCATCTGGTTTAATATTAGCTACCAAACAGACCCTGGACCTGCCATCACCTCCTGCAATGACTCACCGTCAAGATGTCAAGAACTGTGCACTACCTCACAGTAATCTCCAAAGCAACTTGGACCACCATCTGCTTGTTTAGATACCTTAAGCCTCAATTTTGTAGCATCTGAACTTCTCTTTTCAAGTCCTTCCCCACCTAAGACCCACAGCCCCATAAATCTAGTAGCTTCTGTTCCCAGAGTAGTTGTGCCTGTTTTCCTGCAGCCTGGTGAGAACAGACAGGACTCCAGATAATTAAATAAAAACACAGGAACCGCATTATTTATTTTAAAGGAAAACGCGTTTTCTAGGGAGAAAGTCCTTTATTTGGGCAAATCTGTAAGCTGTTTATCAGCTTAAACTCATTATCTGCCCATATGGTCTTAGCACTGTGGTTTAAGAAAAAAAAAAAAAAATGGGCATGCACTAGCTGATGAAATGTCATCTGCCCTTATGCCAGCAACTAGTATTTTTGCATTGACGTCAAATTAGGATCCCTGCCACAAGTGAAGGGCTACCATAAGGATAGTCATAATATTTTAATTATGAAGGGATCTTACAGAAGGCAAGAGGCGAAGCAAGAAAACCCATTCACAAAAATACAAAGCCGCTTAATTCACTTTCTGCCTCCTCTGCTCCAATGCTTTTTGTTCAGGGAGATGGGGTGGGAAGAGAGCAACCTAATTTTAAAAGGGGGGGCATGGGGAGGAAAGGCAAGAAAATGCGATGCTAGAGCAAATAAACAGACATCAAAGCATGAGATGGCTCTGCTTCAACTGCCTGCAGTACTCAACCTGGGATAGATTAAGGCAAGACAAAAGGTGCTGGAGGGAAAATCCCACCACTGCATCAGCCTGGACCCTCTATCTCACTGGTCGGCCCCCACGCCGAGAGAACGCCAAGATCCCAGCTGGCTCTGCAAGTGCATGTGATAGACCTGGCTTGGGAGAACCCCAGGTTTGCCCACCAGCGTTCCACTGTCACGGACCAGCTCTGCACAGCGAGGTGGCCAAAAGCCCTTCCTGCCGAGCCGCAGCAGCAGAGCAGGAGCTGCGTTTATCAATTCTGTGAGTCACCACTAGCCATGGGACACCGGACCAAAGGTTTAGCACAGGACATTAAACCTGACTGTCTGAGCTGTCAGCTCGGTTATTCCAAGGAGAGGGAAACAACTTGAAGTCACGGTTACAGATGTTTCTCACGTTTTATGAACTCTCATCTCATTCCTGGTTACAGATACGGTTTCTGCCTTTTAAAACAGACCTGCAATGCCGCGGGTGTGAGATTATTTGAATTAAAACAACACGCAGGCAACTTGGCAAAGGACTTAAGGATAGCTCAGCATTTTCATATGCACACAATGATTCCCGTTTCCCTTTTGCCCAGCCCCACCCTGAGAAGTATAATACACATTAAAGCAGCCAAAAATGAGATCACGCCAGGATAGAGTCATTCATTGCCATCAGCTGGGGCGAGGATGCGAATGCTCAGACCTCACTCCTCTTTTGTCAGAAACACAGCCTCTTCTCTGTTTCCACTGCGGGGAAATCAAGTTGCTGGGATCTAAGTTTTAAGTGAGCCTGGAAACAGAAGACTGGTGTTCCTCCCAGGATGCCTTATCCTTACATCCCAGGGGGAAGAAAGGGATTTCCCCATCATTTACAAAGGAAATCTGAAATACCCCAGCAAAGAGCCCTCCAGGCTCCCACCACAGCCCCATCACCCTCTGGGCTGCTGATTGATGGTTCCCCTCCATCCATCCCAAGGAATAACAACTACCCATTCACCTGCACCTCTCACCAGTTGAAACACACAACCAAGGCGGCCAAGCAATCTGCGGCAAAGGTCTGCCCTGCAGAAAGGGTGGGACAATCAGCAAAAATTTCATCTGGAGTTCGCTGGCAGTCTGCAGTGTCTCACAAAAGTTAAAGCTCTTCCTTTCCTCTTCTCACCCCTCTACGCTTAAATTCGTGGCAACTGGTACTTTAGCTTGTGCCAACAAAAACTGTACCTTGGCCACAACAAATACGGCAACGTTAACTGCCTTCCAGGGAGGGTCAAATGGTTGTGTCATTTTAACATACTATACAAATACTTCTGTGAAAGCAGATGATAAAAAACCACATCTGTACATTAAGCTATGCGGTTGAATATTAAAGATTTGCCCCCAAATTGTGAAAAAGATAAAAGAACGTCTATTTTTCCCAGTGGCATCTCTTATCACTTGCTCTCAGTTTGCTACTCTCAAGACAGAGCAACCACTGCTCCTTAAAAAAGCACTAAATACCAAAAAACAGGGTTTATTGGTAGAATCCAACACTTGGATACATTTCACTGAATTAGGACAACTCTTTAATAACTCCACACACTTTTTACCTGTTGGTAAGAACCCAGGGCAAGCCTGTGCTCCCGATCTCTGCGTACCCAGCCGGACACAGAGCCACCCTCCCGCGCACTTGCCACCCAAGTAGTTTTGGTAGCCACTGGCTATTCAGTGAAATACATGCCAAGAGTCTGTTAACTGTGTTCAGTTTTTCTCTTATTAGAGAAATACCTGCAGTAATCAGGCTGAGTTTACTAATTGCTGAGAAATGAATTACGATTATCAGGCTTTACAGAGCACACACACACCCGCCGAGTGCAACGCATCTGTAAACGCTGCGAACTCACTCAACTGCATTTGAATACAAAAGTTGTGATAGAACTTCCAGAGCCCAGCTGTGAATCTTAGAAATCCCCGCAGATCTCGGTGTTTGGGGGGGTACCTCCCCAACATGGTGTTGCGGCTCTAAGGCTCTTGTTAGAAGGCGGGGGCCGCCCCGGATCACACTTTGACGGTCAGCAGAGCGTGGCAAAGAACATCCCCAAGCCAGGCACACGGAGCACTCTCACCCCTCCCTCACCCAGACTTCACGGGGTCCCGAAATTCTCCAACCCAGGGCAGATGGCTCCGGGTACAGCGAGAGGGCTCCCGGGCAAAACCGGTGCTGCGAGAGCTTAGGGGGAAAAGTTGTTAGTTTTAAATCGCGCGCTGGAGAAACACGTGTTCAGGGAGGTTCAGCGAGAGGATTCTGGGCTAACACCTTTGCTGAGAGAGCTA
>JAAGNO010000666.1:13602-29072 GCA_033439905.1 Ceryle rudis | reverse complement strand
CTGTCCATGTTGCTGACAAAGATGTTAAACAAGACTGGTCCCAGTACTGATCCTTGAGGGACTCCACTTGTCACTGGCGTCCACTTGGATATGGACCCATTGACAACTACTCTTTGGCAGTGGCCATCAAGCCAGTTCTTTATCCACTGAATTGTCTATCCACCAAACCCATATTTCACCAGCTTGGAGACCAGAATGTCATGTGAGACAGTGTCGAAGGCTTTGCTCAGGTCCAGGTAAATGACGTCGTTTGCTCTTCCCCCATCTTTTGATGTTGTGACCTTCTCATAGAATGCCATGAGGTTAGTCAGGCATGATTTGCCCTTGGTTGAAGCCAAAATACCTCATGCTGTGTTTAACACAAACAAATTGGTTCATGGATTTTGACGGCATTAGCCACTGACTGAATTAGGTTGTTTCCTGCAGCTTCTTTCTATTGCTAAAGTTATTTTTTTCATGCCTTTAGCCTGTTCAGTATATTTAGTTTCTGACTCATTTCTTTAGAGCTCTGAATTCTTTTCTGAGTCACTGGGAATCATTTATTCTGTTTTGGGTTTACCAGGACAGGTTTTCAGATTTCATCTCTCAAATGTCATTACTAATGTCTCAAAGTTTGTTTACAAATGACTTTTTGTCTCACACAGAGGAACACTGATGTCAGATGGTGCTTCACCAATCAAAACTGTTCCAAATCTTCCATGTCCTAAGACATTCTGTCTGTCTGTACCCTTTCCACAACTTGTTAATTAATGAATTTTCCCCATTGCACTGATCTGTGTACTGATCATTAGCTCTTTCCCCCAAGGGAAGAGGTTGCTCCTAAGCTTGCTTTGAATAATGTAATAAGCATACAAAACCAGCAGGCATCTCATGTGTACTGTCTGCTGAAATTAAAACAAGAATGAAATTGGTCAAAAATGATATGAGGTATCACTAGTAAATGTGAGGTTCTACTTATTTGCCTTTTGGTGTTTAGAATCTAGAGTGTACTTGGGCTGACATTTACAACTTGTTCCTTGCAAACATAGTGGCAGAATTTTCATTTCACTTTTGAAATATGAATTTTTCCTCAATGGAAGGAGTTGGAAAATTTAAAAGAAAACATGCCAATGTTATCATTATAATTATGAACCATGTGATAAAAATTATATCTGTATTATTAAAAACAACCACAAGAAAAACTGATTGCTCTATCCCACTGACATTCATATGCCCTCATGTATCCAAACCATCGGCACAGAGCTGTCACAAATGACACAGGCTTTACAGGAAACCCATATCCTGCAGCAGCTGCTGAAGGCAAGGTGAGTTATCTGTCAATGTATAAAATAACAATGAATATTTAGAATTAGGCAACTGAATTCCAGTCCCTGTGTCCCCAGTGCACATCAGTGTCTCCTCTAAGTCTCACATGCCCATGTCACAGTGGTGTTTTTACAGCACGACACTGAGGATGTTTAGCCTGAGGAAGCATAAGGGCACAATTCAGTGCTCTGCAATACAAGGTCCCTTGAGATAGTGTCGGAAGACTGTAGGGTAGAGGGAATTTGCATGTACCTTGTTCCCTGGAGCAAAGTGTTCCCAGCACCACAGCTGACTTGAAGAGCAGCAGATAACACATGGTGTGACATACATTACAGTGCATGTGATCCAGGGCCTGAGTTTCAGGGGTGGACTCTGGAAAGTGTATATGCAACCTTAGTGACAGAAAGGGTGAGGGGCAGTTCAGAGACAGTCAAGACACCTCAGTTTAGTTATCTATACTGAGTTGTATAAATGGGTGCTTTGGTGTTTCAGGAAGTAGGGCCTCAGTTCAGTAGGTTCCTGGCAGTATCTAAGGCACTGGAATTGTTGAGACTTAAAACTAGGGCTAGTAAATATGATTCGGGACATAGGATACACATACCTTTTGGAACTGGCAGCTAGAGATCAATCAGAACAACTGTATGAAAGGTGGTGCCTACTTTCTGGTGAGATGATTAGTCTCTAGGCCTCATTGAATAGATCTCTAATGAATATCATGGGAGTTTAGACCAACAGTTCACATGCACCCATACATGTAGTTATATTTCAATGTCTTAATCTGTAATTAAACTCCCCTGGAGGATTTTTTTTTTTTTAACTATTAGCCATTAGTAAATTGCATTCTTGTCAAGATTTTAAAAAGTTTCTTTAATAGGTGAAATTAATAACTTGGAGAATTCTTAATAACTCAGAAGTATGTATAAATTGCATTAGGCAATGGAGTAGTATTCAAAGGAGCAAAAAGTAAGGGCTATGCAAAAGCAAGTATTTCTGTCATAGCTGAGATTATTTCACTCATCATTTTCTCTTATCCTGAACAAGAGTTGACACTGAGATATCAAACAAAAAAAATAGACCAAAAATCTGGAAAAAAAAAATAATATCAACTGACAATGCACAGCAGTTTGATCTTCTGATTCTTCTTTGTTTTAGTTTCTGGCCTGTAGATTTTGTCTTTGAAGTGACAGTCTTTTATCTTTCTTTGAGCTGAGAATAATGACATCTTGGAATTTGTCCCTTACTGACACACAAAGTGGGCATTGTGATCAGTTTTTCTGAGGTATCTGGGGGTCCAGAATGGAATTATTTGGACACACAAATTTTTCCCAGATGTAATCAGGAAATATAGAGTTGCAAGAAATATAAAATGAATCCCTGAGTTAAGACGGGATATCTCTTCTGTGAGTCAGTCACTTACAGAAATTGAGCAGTTAGGATATGTATTTAAAATAGGCCACCTTTTCATAGTAAAAAAATAGTAAAAAGTAGGGTGATTTAAGCATGAAAAATCCCTTTTAACACCAAAATACACAATGAATGGATTGAACAATGTGAAAACCTGGAAAACTTGATTTAACTGTTCTCATTTAAATCCTTCTTTCAGACTCTAGTTATTTTGTGGAAGCAATTACAAGTGCTTCTGGGATTCATAACAATAGCAGTAAAACTAATTTATCGACATTAATTTTCTTTTCAGTAGCAGATCTTGTTTTCTAGGTAGTGGAAGGGACTACTCACTTCACCTATTACAGATGAAAAACATTTTGGACTTTCCCATTTTTTCTATTTCCAAACAGTTTCCCATACAGTCTGTTTTAAAACCAGTAGAATTTGTCTGGGTCAATATTAATATGGCAGAATAGGCATATCTGTTTTATATAAATCCTAACCAAAGAAAATAAGAAGTTTAAGCAACTAAAAAAAAAAAAAGTCGGGTAGGATCATTAATGGGATATGAAAAATTGGTGTTAGCAAATGAACATGATTTCAAAATTTAAATTAGAAGTTTGATAAAGTTAATACTGTTGATAAGATTCATTTCAACCTAGAAATTCACAATATTTTAATTAAGAAACCTTAAAAAAATAATATCATATGGAAATTAAACATCTCATTAAGAACTGATTGATAGTTTCTGAATCGTGTAAAAGGGGAATTAATGAATGTAATGTAGTCTTATCTTGGAGTGAGTAATCCTGGACCTTCTGGCATTTAACATTCCTGTTAAAGGCCTGGAGAAAAATTAAGATGTGCCTATCAATTCCAAAATCAGCATGGAGACAGATGAATTGCAAAATATAGACAAGAAATAGACCAAAGTTATAGAACATCCTGGATGATTCAGCAAGTTGGACATAAACTAGTGAAGTGTTTAAATGTAGCCAAATGTGAAGTTTTATGTCTAGGAAAAGAAGAGGGGGCTTGTATTTGTGGAATGGAAATCACTATTCAGACAGTCAATGACTCCTAAAAAGTATTTAAGATAATTCATCAGCTGAGCACAGGATGTTGGGCAGTGATATACTCAAAAAGCTCTATATAAACTGAGGTAGATTGAAACAGAATAAAGGGTCACCTTACCTATGTGTTTGGCTTTGATAAAACTTCTACTGTTAGATTAATTTTGTATAAAACAACAAGGAGAATGATAAATTCACAATCATTCAGATAAAAACCATCAAAGTCATTAAAAAATAGGTTGTATAACAAAAGATTGAAAGAGATCAATCTGTTTAGCTCACCCAAATGAAGAGCAACTTGTGTGACTCATTCACTGATTACTTAACGGTAACTTAAAGTTGGAATATTTCATTTAACTTCAGGTGCCTACCATGTAGATGTGTTTATCTAATCTTGTCACAGAGGGATCCCCCTGTATCTGTTTTATAACAGATAAACACAAGGATTCTCTGAAACCTGTGCGAGATTTTCGCAGCAGTCCCTGTCTAGCATCAGGTAGGTAAGCATCTGTAGTAGCTTTTGTTCAACAGAGATGACACCTTAGTGAAGGAGTGAACTGTGCTGCTAACTGTAAATTTATATGCAGAATTCAAACTGATCATACACAGAAATTTTTATTACTTTTAATGATAATAAACAGAACAATTAAATAATTACACAGTTCATAAAGTTTTGTAGGAATAAACAGAAAAACTTGAACATGTTTCTTTCCACTGGAAAGCTATTGGTGCTATAATGATGTTATTCTGATACTTGTAAGACCAGAATATGGTCCAACAAAAGGATTAAACTATTTTTTTCTTGTTTTCACAATCCTCATCCTGATAGGTGTTATTCTTATGAATAAGTATTCGAACAAAATGATCCCAAACCTAAATGAATCTTTAAACAACAGTTCTTAAAACAACATTGTTCTTACATAGAGATATAGTTTGTTAGTTCACACTGTTAAAGCTTGCAAGAAGATACTCAATTTCAGGCAATAAAATGGCCATTAGATTAAATTTTTATCTTCTCATTCTTACTGTATAGACTTTGCATGGTTTTGCCTATTTTTTTTTTTTTTTCTTTGACATTCTAACCCCGTGAATGGCAAAGGAAAATCAGTCTTTTATTCCTCCTTAGCAGTCAGACATCAGTTTGAGGTTCAGCAACTCACAGTCATTATTATCTGGTAACAGTTTGTTGAGCTGACTTTAAAAAGATAGTTCTATTGAATATAAAACATTCTTAGGAGACGTCACCACTACGTTTGTATACATACACATTGGCAGCTTCAGGCAAATCACTGAAAAAGTCATCTCACTCTTGTAAATGGTTTCTTCTTGCGCACACTCGATGACGACATATTCTGGGAGGGATAATCATACTGACTTTCACTTATTGCATCAATTCTGTTCTTATATAGAAATATTTGTTCTCCAAAATTGTCAATCACTAGTCTGTAATAATATTTATTTTAAAAAATATTACTCTCAGTTTTACACAGGCTGAGAGAGCACAAACAGTTTAATAAAACGATCCAAACTTCACACTGCACATTTGACTTGTGGAGAAAATGTATTTTTGCAGTGGATTATTTTACAGTTGGCAGCAGGCTTTGCCTGACCTTATTTGCTCTATATGAGAGGGCCAATTTTCTCCTGTGTTAGAAGGATGGAAGAAGGTGCGCAGAGAACACTTGCTACCAGGTTTCAAATTAGGTTTGTGTCAGAGAGTCACTCAGCCAGGCATGACTTGTGGTACAAATATGTCCTGGTCCAAGAGACAAAGGACTTTCTCAAGCTCAAAGGGAGAAGTTGAGTGAGTCTACAACTACCAAATGAAGGACATTTTTCAAAATGCTCATGTTCTGTTTAAAGTTGTTTTTGAGCTTTCCTCATCTACACTGACTTTATGTACTTGTGGCAGATAATGAGGGACTCAAACTGAAATAAATGTCCATACTGTGGCCTGACTCAGGCAGACAGAATCAAGTAAATTAGGATTTATGGCTGACATGCTGTCCTTAACTGATCTCATTATATACCAATACAGCAAATATCTTCACCAGCAGGATAACCATCATAAATATAAAAATATGTTGACATTATAAGGGTGATTTAAGGATGGAGCTTAAGTTTTAATTTAGAAATTTCTTGACTTTGTAGGTTTAAAGGTGACTTGTAAGTGACTTGATAAAGAACCTAGTTAGCAAGAGATGGAATGCAGAATTCCATCTTGTGTTCAGGGTTAGTTTGAAAGTCTTGGACTGTGACTAGTCTGATTCTTTTGGTTCTCAAGTCCAATGAGCTTCTTGTATTTTTATTTTTTTAAGGTTTATTCCACAGCTACAAAGATCCCCAGCTTTCCTAGTTGCCAAGAGACATGTGTTTTTCTGGTTCAATAATGATCATAAAACGTAGGTTGTTACAGATGAAGTGTAATTTAAAACTTTTTCATAAATGATAGTGTAAGGAATCATAGAATTGTCAGGGTTGGAAGGGACCTTAAAGATCATCTAGTTCCAACCCCCCTGCCAAAGGCAGGGACACCTCCCACTAGATCAAGTTGTCCAGAGCTCCATCCAGCCTGCTCTTAAAAACCTCCAAGGATGGGGCTTCCACCACCTCTCTGGGCAACCTATTCCAGTGTCTCACCACCCTCACAGTGAAGAAATTCTTTCTAATGTCTAACCTGAATCGACCTCTGTCTAGTTTTAATCCATTCCCTCTAGTCCTATCACTGGGAAACTGGGGAAAGTTGGATGAATCTAGTGTTTGATCACCATTAGGAAGAAAATCTTCCAATAGGTTAAAACTTCTCTGTTATAGCCATAACAATGTCACAGTATTCATATACTCTGTCACCTCAATATTAGAAGAGATGACCAATTCATTTCTACATGGTGAAATATCTCAATATTCTCATTTTTGGCAAAAGGATGGATGAAAATCCACAGAAAGTTTTCAAAGGCTTGAGAATTTATCTTGTATTCCAGACTAAAGAAGCTTAATCTCTTTAGTTTGTGAGAAATAAGAAAAAGGTGACTTGATTTTGATGCATAACAGAGTGGCTGATGTCAGTATGATGTTGAGATGTTAGGAAGATATCCACAGAAGTAAGATATTTTTACCTATAAGGTGGGGTAGTGTAACTGCATACCACATGGGAGTGGATTTCTGTATTGATCTAGCCTACATGCTGGCAGATATGCCACGTTGATTTGAAGGAGGCAAACCATAAGTAGTTAAATATCTATTTAATCTAGAAACTTGGAACTGGAAGTAGGAGTTTCTTCTTGATTAGGCTGATCACAGTACAGAAGAAGATAACAGCTGAATCAACCAACTATAGATATCTTCAACTCACAAAATCATGTACAACCTAGGTGATGCACGAGGGAAATGTGGAAATTCATAGGCTATGTTAAAAAGAATCTAGACGAGATATATCGAAGACTCTTTGTACTAAAATATACCAAATATAACCAACTCAACAGAAAAAAACTCAGTTGTAACAGCTATAGACCTTTTGATTCTTGCTTCTTATCAGTTTCCTGCTTTCAGAAACTTGGTTTCTATGTCTGTGGGTTTCAAATAATTTATTTTAATTTTGTGCAAAACTTGGAAGAATCTAAAGGTATATACATTGCATACACTACCAGCAATATACACGTAAGTAGGAATAACAGTAAAAATTCAAACTATCCATTGTTAATCTATCCATACTATCTCTTATTAAGATCTCAAGACTTTTAAGGATAATTTGAAAGTTTCAGTGGGAAATGATCACACTTTAAATGATTTTATTATATTAAATCAATACAAAAAATACCTGGAAATGTGGAAAACCAACATTGTTTCAATAAAGTAAATAGTTGTGAAAGATGGAGACTTCAACAGAAAGAGATGGCCAAGATTTAGGTAGTCAATTTTAAAAATAATAATTGAACATTTAAACTTTTCAGACTGAAATAGAAAGTTCAGAACTTACTGTAAAATGAAAATTTTGAAAACTTTTGAAGACTAGTTACCTTGGAAAAAATAAAATGAAACTTGACATTTAAAATATGTTTCTGGCATGGATTAATGTTGGGGTTTTTTTTCACATTATTTCACAATAAATAGTAGTAGAGCAAAATGATGCATCATTGCATATCGTATTTTGAGATAACATTCACACCATGCAAAAGAACAAAATGTCTTGAAAAAATGTAGGAATAGTAGTTGTGAAGAATATGACAAGTCATCATATGATGTGAGGTCATTTTACTCCACTGCTATGGACATACAATTGAAATTCTGCAAAACAGATAAAGCTGATATTATGCATTTTGATTAGGACTGTATTTTAATTTTCTCCAAAAGTGTTTTCATAGGAAGAAACAAGTGAACACTTTATTCAGGATGCATCCTGTTCAACTCAGTATCATAACATTAGTTTTCCCTACTCTTTCAGATTGCTTCTATGACCTGAAGAGTTATATGTAGGCCCATAAAGCTAAACAAACAAAAACCAACCAAGACCAAAAAAAAAACCCAAACCAAAAACAAACAACCCCCCCCCAAAAAAAAACAAAAAAAAACAAAAAAACACAACACCACAAATAAACAAACAAAAAAAAAGGCCATTCTGTCCCTGAATTAATTTTGCTCTAACCAATAAGTGAATGAAAAAGTGATATAATCCAAATGTCGTCCTAACTCTGTCAGAACCCTTTTCACCTAACTTGAGTGAAGGACAGACATGATTACATTTGTTTGTGCCCAACTAGAGAAAACTAAATGGAATCTTGATGATAAATCTGGTACAAGCCTGTTTCTACTACAACTCTTGCTAGGAATGAGGTCTGCTGCAAGATTAAGAAAGGAAGTTTTACTAGTACTCTTCAAATTGCTCTTCTGGGAAGAAACATGATATTTACTGTATTCTATTACCCTGATTATGAACTATACTAATTCATTTCATAACATTTCTTGCAGGACACACAGATGCATCCCAAATGAAGGAAGGAATAACAGTTGTACACCTCTAGTAGCCTTGTGTGCTTTGAGAGCAGACACTACAGCTGTGGGGGGAGAGGATTAAAGTTACCTTAACCCATCCTCCCCAGTAAAACCACAGCTAACTGATACAGCTTCAATTTTCAGTGGTGAATATTCACAGCAAATGGTTTGTTATCATTCTGTACAATGAAACAAACAGAAGAATCATGGAAAAATATTGAGTGAGATAGAACTCCTTTAGGAAATCACAATTTCTACTTGAATGCCCTATAAGAATAAGAAAGACCTACTGGTGAATTCTCCTATTTATATTGTTCTCTTAGATCCTGTCTGCTAGTGTGAATCATTACTGCAAGACAAAATTATGATTGTAATGCTGATTTCTAAGTACTTCATTGTTGACAGTCCCAGAAATAGTTTGGATAATTAGCACAGATTAGGCAGATCAAAGTTTTTGAAATCACATTTGTATTAAGAATAGTTCTATGCTGTGACATTTCCAGATCCTGCTGAAACCTTCAACAAAGAATGTGACACACTAACCATAAGCCATTGAAATCCCTGTGAAAGACACAAATATTTTATTTTTCCTTTTGAAATGGAATACTTTAGTGTTAGTTAAAGGTCTATGTCTTTTCCCCAGTTTGTATAGAAAGTTATACGGAAATATGCTAACAATCAATTCACAGAAGTTAGTGTACCAGGTACTTTAAATGAAGCAGCTATCTGTTTCTTGGCTATATTTGAATCAAACTACCAGTCCAAAGAAAGGTATTATTTACATATAAACAAAAGAACTGTATAAGGTAAGGCAAAGTTATTTAGAAGTTCCATAAAGTTTTAATTTTTCTCCACATCTGTCAATTTACTAGATTAATCTTATAATACAAGATCATAAATACATGTTACAAAGGAATCAATAAACAAAGCCTTAATTTATAAAAGGTAATCAAGTTTGCAGAGTGTTTACTTAAAGCTGATAGACTTTTTGTTTATCAAATGTACTAATTCAATTCATTGTATTTTAGCTGGCAATTTTAAGATTCTTATTCGGGAAATTACAATGAGTGTAGGTAAAGACTGACATTATACACACTAACATTATCACTCATTCTGAGTTTTAAGACATCAGAGAGCACAGCATGCAGCTTTTAAATAAAGCAAATAAATTTTGGAGTACTTCATGTCAGACAATTGCCAGTTAAGTGAGAATTTCCATAACTAGACACAGTGCAATACATAAATGACAAATCATGGCTGTTGACAAGGTTTTTTTCCACTTCTCTCAGAGGACTTCACATTTTTCTAATTTAAAAAGTAATAGAGTGATGTCCACAAAATAATCAGGAAGACTCTGTAAAGAAGCTGCATTTTCATATACTAACACAGAACTTTGAAAAACTTGATGTAATAAAACTTAAGCAAATATTATATTCAGAACATGTTCCCAAAATAATCAGTCAGGTCTGATTACTGCAAGTAAGTGTGGTCTGTGTTTGGAAGCATAATGATGTCTTATGTGACAAACTTGCATTGTGACCTCATTCCATGGCACCTGATGGGGCAGCCAGGAAGGTGCAGATGTCTTTCTTCTGAGGAGGTAGAACACTGCTAGGAGAAGAAAAGTCTCCTCTGAACAGAGGAGTTCTTGGAAATGCACCAAGTTTACTACATGTTTGGGCAGAAGTGCTGGGTGTTAGGATTCCTGAGCTCAGATTCTGCTCTAGAAAAACTTTCTTGATGGTAAAGGCAATACTGAAAAATTAAAATTATTTACAAATTTAAATTATTCAAAAATTTAAGCTTTTCTGGAAGGTGTGGAAGGTAAGTGGGACACAGCAAGGGAATCAAAGAGACATAAGTCATGGTTTCTCCCTAGTGACATTCTATGAAACCTCTAGGACCAAATATTTGTCCCAGGGAGGGTCGATACATACTGACAAAGGTGTTCATGTGGGGAAAAATTGCCCTGTTTTTATCCTAATCAAAACATTTTGCACTGAATATGGCTCCCAAGACTGATTTCACTATGCTAAATCTAAACAATGTTAGCATTATCTACAAGCTAAATATGCAACTAAGTGCCTTAAAATGTTTGGATAAAAATCATGACGCTGTCAAATGTTTGGCAGATATGTTAACAGTGACCAATGTCCTAACAGTCTGTTTTAGCAGCATGGAGTTTGTTTAGTTGCAACATCAGTTACAGCGAGATACAGCTGACATGAAATGTCTTCTTACTCAAACAGCCTACATTATTTCCCCACAATAAACTGCTGTTGTTGTCACCTGCAAGGTTACAACTACCATCCATCAGATGTAATAACATTACTAGCCAGTTCCAGACCCTGCAAACCACCAGCAACAGTTAAGGCAACTGATGGCAGATTCAACACAAAGGAGTACTATACAGTCAGAAAATAATGTAATAGATCAGTAGTTTTACCTTATACATTTTAATATATGGAGCTGCAAAGTGAAGGGTAGTAGTTACAAGGCTAGTTGAGCAAATGCCAAATCCAAGGACAAGGTACATGAATTTAAACCAAGAAGGAGACAACTACTAAATTCCTTTGGTCAGACATCCTTCCAAATAGAAGAACTACAACATTAAATAAACCTTCAATGTCAAATCTGGGACAGCTGGTATATTTGTTTCTTTAAAACTGTATTGAAAAGGCATTTATATGAAATATGCATGACAGAGTAAAACTATTGAAGTAAAGCTGGGGGGGTTAACTTTTAGTTAGCACTTGTGTTCTTTTGCCTTTCAGATAAAAGTAATCTTAAATAATTTCTAAAGTAATTTATCTGTGTGCTTTTCCAATATAAGGAATAAGTGTAAGTATATCAGTGATGACATTAAGCATTTGGTAAATGGTAAATATTAATGTCTGTAATGTCCTTATTTTATAAGAAAAATATGTGTTAATAGAAGCCACAAGGGAAAGGAGACAGAAAATGTAATGAGAATTTTCCATGTGATGTCTCAACAACAAGAGCAAAAGAATTTTAAAATATTTTGAAGCTGAGAAGCCATCTTCCATGGGTCCTGTCAGGCAAGGGGGTAATGAAACAGAATTAAATATATATTCCTCTATATTCTGCTCAACTAAAGAAGTGCCACAAACCCAATACTTTTGTCCTTTGAGTGGAGATGGGATTTAATGGGCTTCCATGAGGTCAACGAGGTTGAAATACAGCAGCTGCAAAACCCAGTGGCAGATTTATAAGGTTTGAGTGGGTGCCCTTTTATGCCCAAAGTGCTCATGAGTCTTAACCCCAGGGATAAAGGTTTTAATATCAAGGTCTGAGAGAACACTGTTGACATGACTGATTTTAGGTTGTTAGTAGTAGCAGATTCAGAGTACTTGCTGCATGAACGGCCAACACCTCAAAGGCTATTGGAGAGTTACTTATTCACCATCCAACTACTGCTCTACAGTAATCAGTGTCCATGGCCTAAATTATGTGTTATTCATCTGGCAATAAATGTGTTAGTAATGACTAAGAAAGGCCATGAAATTGAAGGTTTGAGTCAATGCTGAATCCTTGCCATATGGAAAGAGGAAAACTTTTCAATAGATGCTTTCCTTAGAACCTCTGTCCTTTCCACGGGAGCATTAAAGCATTTCAATTTCAGAATCCCTTCTCAAACTAAAAACCACTAAAAGGTATACAGGATTTGATAAATGGGAAGCGATCCTACTGTGCCCTAAGGGGGGTGAAGCTTTCTGAAATTGTGGAGTCAAGGAAACTTCTTTATAGTCAGGGAAACAGAATATGCCTATAGTCACATTCGGAAAGAAATTAGCAGAGAAAAGGTGGGAGCTGAAAATAGATATTAGATTGCTGGAAAAATATAAGCATCTAATACATATCTAAAGACCTAATGATAATTACATTTAAATAACTTGTAAGCACCAGAGTTGAATAAATCCTTCTTTATTCACTTGTACACAAAATATGGGCAGAAGTCACAGCTCTCTGGACTGTAAATAGAGGTAAGATATGGTGGTTTGAGTAGACACAATTGTTCTGGTTTCACTAGGACAGAGACTAAGGGCAGCCATAGCCTGCAGGCTGTTAGGAGTTTGGAGTCAGGGGAGCTGACCTGAGTTGGTTAACAGGTGTATCCCATACCATAAATGTCATGCTCACTATAAAGAGGGAAATTTAATGAGCAAGGTGCTTTTTGCTTGGCCTCCTTCTCTCTGCTGTTCCATTTATTGTGGTGACTGAGCACTTGCTGGGTTGAGTATTACTTTACTGTACTTTATACTGGCATTGTTATTAGTTTTGCTATTTCCTTAAATCTATTTCAATTTCTAACTATGAATTTTATTTTTGTTTTAAATCCTCCTTCTTGGTTGGGATGGGGACATCAAGTTATAGAGCAACTGCTATAGTTAAAGCCTGAATATGGGCTAAATGTAGACAATAATATGCAAGTCTTTCAATTAACAAAGAAACCCTGGTCTTTGATAGCTATTTGAAGATAGTAATTTGAAAGTTAACAGATATATATTCCTGTGCATAAATCTAGTTATAGTACAATTATGCAGTGCTATAATAATTTTTACATGGAACAAGGAGCACTTTTTAGGGTCTCTACTGGGTTTGGGTTTGGTGAGGTTTTAGTGGTGGAGGGGGGATACTAATGTGGCTCCTGTAAGAAGTTTCGATAAGCTCCCCCAGCTTCAAGTTGCACTGACCTCTATCCAACTTTGAACCAATCACTGCCTCTGTGATAACATATTTAAGAGGGGAAATACCTCTTGGGCTAGTTCTTCTGGTTTTGGGAGTTATTTTAGTTTGGAGAGGAGGGGGATGTAAATCAACAATGCAGAGACCAGAATCAATGAGGGGGGGAGGGAGGGAGGCAGACAGGCACACTGGAGCAGTCATTCCCCTTTGGCCTGCAGTGAAATGGGAGGCTGAGCCTTTATAGATCAACAGTGGAGCCTGTGGAAGACCCCACGCCAGAGCAGGGGGCTCCTTCTGAAGAAGACTATGACTCTGAGGAAAGGTTGCACTGGAAGTGCAGACTTGCAGTCTGTCCTCTGGAAGGGTTACAGCCTGTTGAAGGGACTCATTCTGGGGGGAGAAGTTCATGGAAGACTGTTTCCTATGAGAGGGATGTCACATTGCAGCAGGGAAGGACTGTGAGGAGTTTTCCCCTTGAGGAGGGAGTGACAGAAACAACATGGAATGGACTGAATGCAGTTCTCATTCCCTGCCCCCAGTGCAGTGCTGGTGGGGAGAAGGTAGCAGACTTAGGTCCAGGAGGAAAGGAGGGGTGGGAGGGAAGATGTTTTGAAGATATATTTATCACTGTACTACTCTAATTCAATTGGTAAATTGGTGGTGGTTTTGATGTTTAAATGAAAGTGATTTTTAAGATGTCTGTCTCTTGACCATGACCATTAATTGTTGAGTGAGTCCTCTGTGTCCTTTGTCTTGATTCTTGAGCCTTTGGTTGTATTTTTCTTCTCCCCACAACACCAGAGGAGGGTAAGAGTGAGCGAGTGGCTGCATACTTGCTTTGTTGCTGCTTGGGTGGGCTTAAACCATGACAGGAATACTCAGAATGTTTATTAGGAATGATAGGTCAGCATAAGGGATTTAGTTAATAATTTCAGTGTATGTTTTGGTTTGTTTGTTGTGGGGTTTTTTTAAACTGAAGTGTTCATTATTGCATTCACACTATTTAGGTTTGATGTTTGTGTTTTGGTTTTTTTTTAGTTTAGTATTACTGCTTTCATCCAGCTGAATGTTTTTTTCCTGGTGTATGGGTACCTAGACTGAATCTCATGACACCAGTTCTTTAAAGATTTCATTTGGAAAGCTCAAAGAAAGCTTTCTGTTATAAACCAATGTAAATCAGTGTTAAAGTGATCACAAAAGTATTCTATATATCAACAAAGCAATGTTGTGGATAAACAATCTTACAAATATTGCCTTGCATTTTTGTTCCACTGAAGATAATATCAGAGAACACCCTATGCCTAAACTCATGGTAGTCCTTCAGTATCCTTTCTCAGGTACTGAGCTGACAGATGGTCTGGAGAAATCAAAGAACAAACCTTCATGAAACTGGAAAAGATCAAAAGGTTCAACAGCCTGTTATAAAGCTCAGTAATGGTTGGACAAAGTTCCACACATTCCTGCTGCACAATACAGAAAGCACAAGTACTGTGGATAGTAGCCTCTTTGTTTGCAGCACTATGGCAATCTGAATAACCTACAACACGTGACTGTTTTTTCTCTTGCTAAGGTTGTGAGGAATTTAAGTGGATTCTGACTGGCTGGCTGTAACAGTGAATTAATGATACTGGGGAATTTTTCCAAAGCACCCATGTCTGTTACTGCTTTCACTTAAATAACAAGCTTTGGGGTGGAAGTGGGAAGGTTTGCAGCTCATGAAAGAATCATGGAATTATAGAATTATTTGGGTTGGAAGAGACCTTAAAGATAGCCTAGTTCAAAGCCCCCTCCTATGGGCAGGGACATGTCCCACTAGACCAGCTTGCTCAAAGTCCCATCCAACTTGGCCTTGAACACTTCCAGGAATGGGACATCCATAACCTCTCTGGGCAAACTGTTCCAGTGTCTTACCACCCTCACAGTAAAGAATTTTTTCTTTGCACCTAACTTAAATCTGCCTCTTTCAGTTTAAATTCATGACCCCCCCACTACATGCCCTTGTAAAAGTCC
>JAAGNO010000666.1:0-13502 GCA_033439905.1 Ceryle rudis | reverse complement strand
TTCCATGGGCTGCAGGGAAACAGCCTGCTTCACCATAATCTTCACCACATGCTGCAGGGAAATCTCTGCTCTGACACTTGGAGCACTTCATCCTCCTCATTCTCTACTGACCTATGTGACTGTCTCCCATATTCTTGCTTCTCTCTTTGGCTGCTTGAATGTTATACCAGGGATGCTACCACCACTGATGGGCTCAGCCTTGGCCAGTGGCAGGTGCATTTTGAAGTTGGCTACATTGGCCCTATTGGACACAGGGGAAGTTTCTAGCAGCTTCTTACAGAAGCCACCCCTGTAGCTACAAAATCCTTGCCGTGCAAAGTACTGTTATCAAAACTCGCAAGTTTTCTCCCTTTTACTCTTCCAATTCTCTGTCCCATCCCACTGGGTGGTTAGGGGGATTGAGTGAACAGCTGTGTAGTGCTTAGTTACCAGCTGAGGTTAAACCATGACACATTTTCCTCTTCCACCCCCATCCCCTCTTCCCTTGCATTTTATTAAACCCACTTCAAGTATAAGAAGCATGAGATGGAAATAGTTCAAGAGAAGGCTGTAACTATTTGATAGACATGTGACATTCTCTATTTTGCACAGTGTAGAAAATGAGCCTTTTTTCTGTCTGTACTGCAGATCAATCCAAATAGAATTCCTTAGCTGAGTCTTCTAGTTAGGAAACCCATTCTTACCTGTGTCAGCCCAAAAAGTGATCCTTACATATTCACTGCATGTAATCCTCAAGTAACATGTTTTTGTACAGCTCATTAGAGCTGTTGTTACATGCAGCTGTTCATTTACTACAAAATCATTGGTTGTGGACATTGGTAAGCTCTGCTGGTCTTCCCAGGACTACTTGAAAACTGTGAAGAAACTTCCACTTCCTTTTATTTAGATGTGAATTAAATTCGTATAACAGGAAATGTATTCTTCCTTCTGCATCTCCTGGTACATCTTTGAGGTCAATGTAAGAGTAACCAGCCTGGCAATGTAGGAAACACAGGTGGTGATAAGGTGGACAAGGGTAGCAATGTAGAGGACACAGGTCTGTTGCTGTCCAGACTTCGGCTATAGTTGACTGATACAATTCTAATTAGTCAGAATATAATGACACACAATCAAAGAATGGTTAAGGCTGAAAGTCACCTCTGGACATCATCTAATCCAACTCACTTGCTCAAGCAAGGCCACCTAGAACTGGTTGGCCAGGACCTTGTCCAGATGGCTTTTGAACATCTCCAAAGATGGAGACTCCACACAACTTTTGATAAAATTAATAATTCAAAAATATTATAAAAAACATAAGCAATATGAAATCTCCCACAATTATTGATTATGTTGAGTTAGAGCAGAAAGGTAGTGATTTTCTGAATATTTTTCTTTCTTTTTTCTTCAGTGCTTTTTGCTGTTCTTCACAGTATAGTAAGCTGTGAATTCTTATCAGCACATGTAAGTACAATGGAAAACTTCACCCTTTGTCCTGGAGTGGACTGTTTGCTATGCAGCAACAACTTTAATATGATCAAACAGGGCTAAACAGACCTATTTAAAAGCAAGCTTTGCCTACGCAGTTTTTTTACAGTTTTATGTTGTTTTCTCCCAGAAAGGGTAGTTTGTGCAGACATTGCAAATCATAGTTGATAATCTGATCAGGCTTTATTTTAATGTTTCATTTATAGTGTTCATATGTATAGTGACTGGAAATCATTACTATTTCATGTTATCTCCTTTGGGACACAGTTTGGATCACAAATTCCAGATTCAGCAGCAAAAAATGTTATAATCCAAGAATGTAAACTGAACTTTGTTTCCCAACCATCAATAACAGGAAAGAAACACTGAATAACAAAATCCTGACTGATAATCTTTTTTCCTAAGGAAAAAAGAGTAAATTGGCAGACAATAACACCAATTTAAGGCTGATTCTGTAGTATTTTTTTTTTATCAATATCTAGAAATTTGTAAGGATTTAGTAGAGTTGCTTCAAGCTACTCAAAACTAAACAAAACGTTTTATGTATCTGGCTTGTGAGCACCTTCCCAAATCTCTGCACCCTCTATTTGTGCCTGTTTTGAGAAATTCTATTTTTAATCTGCATTTTTAAGCCCATATTAAAAAACGTTGCTCTTGTTTGTTATTCTTCTTTGCATAGTTTGATTGGAGACTGATAATTTTTCAGTCTCCAATCAGTTACTACTAAAAAATGGAAGTCTCCCAAGACTGGACACCACTGTCCATGTGTCTTGCAAAAGTTTGCAATTAGAATTCTTGAATACCTAAGTATCTCCTTTCTCTCATTCTCTCTCCCTGTTGATACTGCACAATGTTAAAAATTAATATTTTGATTAGCCAAGGAACAATTTATTGTATTTCATTCAGTGGCTAAACATGTATCTCTTTTTCTTTTTTTCTGCTCTTATTCTTTGAAACATTTACTTAATTGTAAAATTTCAAAGAAAATGAGTCTTAAACTAAAAGCTTGTGCTGATGATTGTATCAGAGGGAAAAAAAAAAAACAAAAAAAACCAAGACACTGTATGTGAGAAAAAAGAACAAAAAAATATAAAACAAATACCCTAATTTTTTTCAGTGGATTAGGAATGTAAAATAGTTATGTGCACCAAGTAACTTTATTCAGACTTTTTCTTCCAAAACAGTGCTTGCAAATGGAGCCACGTCTTTGTGAACAGAGTGTTTCAAACACCTTTTGTATGGAAGCAACGTGACTCTCTTCCCCACTTCTGTCTTTGATTTTGCCTGACGCTCAAGATTTCTCTTAGTTGTTTTCTGGGAAGCTCTGGGTTTTTTTGAAACTAGTCAGCCTTAGTGTATGTAGGTTGACACTTTTGCATTCCTGGAAGCTGTCAAAGCCCCCAAAAGCGGCATTTCTCTTCCTTCAGAGTGATGGGTTAGTCTCAGCAGCTTGAGACAGTATTTTAGGTATCTCGTTACCTTCAACAGCTCCTCCTTATTCCAGAATAAGGGGAAATAAAAAAGCCCAAACCTTTTTCCAGATGAGGATGGTAGCTAGAGAAAATTAAGCCTGCCTTTGGTATGCTTAGACTGAAGTGTCCCTGGAAGCATTTTTTACATTACAAAGGCCATGATAAACTTTCTGAAATTTGAATACTTTTATTTCATCATAACATCCCAGCTTTTTCTAAAGACTGGATGTTTATAATGGTAGGCAGACCACTGCCTTTACATGTACCTGAAGTTGTAAATACCTGAGCTAGATAAAATCAGGTTGGAAACAGAATTTTCCATTTGTTTGGAGGTGGTTTAATTTTTATGATCTTGGTCCAGTGTGATTGTTAGGACGTGGGTGCAGATGGCCAACTGTGATATCTTGCTACACTCCAGGAAGATGACATTTTATGGTGTTAACAGGTGGTAATAGTAATAATGTGTATGCAGATTATTAACACTGACTTTTGTGACTACACTAGTAAGTATGTGGGAAGTGGTAGAAATGAGAGACATTATGGGTAGAAAGAGGTACTACCTTAACAGAATTGCTCCCCAAGGCAGAAATTACCAGGGCAGCAGAGTGTCATTAACATCAAATAAAGGTATCAAGTCAGCAAAGTCAGGGCAAATGTGAAATGAGGAAACAGGGATGAGCTGTTATAGGGGGGATAAGGGTGGTGAAGAAGAAAATTGGAGGGGAAAAAGCAAATGTAAGAGACAGTGAATCATACAAAGGTTTTTTTCACAGGTGGCAGTCAGACAGCCCTGTTCCTGAGAACCACAGCTTGAAGCATAACAATAAACATGTTCTTACTCTGACAGTATGTGTGTGTCCAGCTTATTTCTATGGTCAGGATATACCTGGCGTGCTTGCACTTCCATTGGCAACTGGGTTCCCCAACAGTGCTACTAAAAATGTTATTTAAAAAAAAAAAAAAAAAAAAAAAAAGAAATGGTTTAAAGCTTTTAATACCAGGGGATTTCACTAATTTGAAGAGAACAAAATTCTTCTTCAAATTCTCCAAATTTGAAGTTCTAGTTCCTAACTGTCCCTTTCTCTTGTCTTACTCATGAGGAAACATGGACTGCTTTCAAAGTAATTTATGCATCTCAGAAAAAAAACTACCACATTATCTCTCAATTAATACTTGCTATACTTTCCATGTGGCTTCTAGTATCATATTTTAATCCTGTATTTTTCATCAAAGCATTAATATATCTGTTATTAAACATATTCCTGGAGAGTAAATGAGTACTCCAGTTGGGTTTTTACCTGTGAATCATGAGGAAGAGGCATTAACAAGAAATATCTGCAAAGAATTCCTTCAGGGCAGTAATTTCATGAAAATCATTATTTCACTTTTTTCGCAAGTTTATGTGCAGAACCAAGGATAGGCTAACATGTTCAGCAGCATTTCATGCTACTGGGATTCCTGCAGTGATATATATGTTTATAGAACTCAAGACTGTAGGATGTAGGACTGTATAACGAAATTTTACTGTACCTTATTCATAGAACATTGAATAACAAAAACTGTTTGTATTTTTATTGTTTTATGGTGACAGAGATCCTTTGCTCCTCTCTACAGCTACAGGTTTTCCCTGACAAATTTTGGGTCTGTAAGATCTTTCACTCTTCAAATTTTCATTTAAAAACACTGATCATCAATCTAATTAATTTTAATATCCTCTATCAAGCACAGAAAAGTTTTATGTGAATTATTGCTGGGCCTCTATAACATGGTTACATTTGAATTTCACTCAGATAATATTTCCTCTAGGTCTTTTCTGGGTTACTGAACACCGAAATAAAATCATAACATTTCCACTGGGCTTTCTGTGCACACACTGAAATTCAGTTTCTCTCCCTACTGCATGGTTGCAGAAACACAATAGCTGCACAGTAATAACTTGTCACTACTATTAAGTCTCCCTGGTCACAAAAACATTGGTGGCTGAATAACTTACCAGGAAGTATTACAAATTCTGTTTTATACTGAGATCTAAATTAACAGAAAAGGAAATATTCTGATGATTTTTATATCTCTTGTGCAACCTCTGTGGTAGATGGTGTGCAAAAAGGAAGGTGCAAGTAGCATGTCTCCCACAATGCCATGAGTATGAGCACCTCTGAGGCACAAAGCAAGGAGAACTCAAGAGATCTCTGAGACCAGAAATTATTACAACTGTCCTCTGATATCACTGCCAGCCCAACGTAGGCCACTGAGTATATTCATCTTCATATATGGTCTTCCTGATCTATGCAGGCAGTCTTAGTTCTAAAGTCCTGAGGAGTGGAGACCACTCCTACTCTGCAGACAAACATGTCTAGTGGTTCAATGATCCCACTGGTTTTCCGCCACAACTAAGGCATATTTTAACATCTTGGAAGAGTAAAGAATACAATCTTACAATCTGAAAAGAGAAACTCAAACTGAAATCTCAAAGCTGGTGCACTGAAGGCTAAGTCTTAATTGATATGAAGGTGGGGAACAGAGAAGTTCTGGGGAATATCTACACTCCTACATCATCAAACCAGGGTCACATAGGCCTTAAAAGACTTCAGACCTAGCTACCTTCTAGCCTTGTCAAAGGATGGCATCCTACATGCATCACAGCAGAAATGAGCATGCATGATTTAAAAGGGCATGGACCAATAAATCCCACAAATCACCATATAGCTGAGAAATGGAGTCAGCTGCAGGTGAGTTTGAGTAGGAAATGATTAATGCTTTAAAATATTCAGCCTTCTGCAGAAAAATCAGACCTACTTTGCACATTATCTGATAGGCAATATGTTAAAATAATTCAGTGTTATCACTTAAATGTGAATTCAGCATTTTCTTGCATCTGAGTTTCTAAGTGTTAGTCAACAGGTTTCTATTAGTAGGTAATGTAGTCCAGAAGTCTATGTTCATTGAATGGGTCTTATTAAAGCAGTTCTTATTATTTTTATGTTTAATTTTTCTTTACATGATCTTTTTAGTGGTTATCTGAGGCTCTAGTACCATTCATTTTCCATATAATACTTTTGGCAATTGAGACAAAGGCATTACAGAATTATACTTTAACAAAAAAAGTACAGACTTTATTCATTTTGTGTGGGATCTGTAGCTTCAGTATGGAATACATTATGTATTTATTATAACCAAGTGCCTTCTGCTCTATATACTAGGGAATGTTTCAAGGAAGAGTCATAGAACTCCAGACCAAAAAAAAGCAAAAGAAATAGTCCAGCCTGATAGCTCTTGCTTTTACTTCTAAAATACACTAAACCTGTTTGTTAAAATACCTTTTGAATGGATTTTGACTTAGAGGCTTGTATACAAGTTATTTACAGTGAATTCCACATGACATGGCACATTTAATCTAGGGAGTTTTGAGGTCTGTTAGCAATTGGCATTCTCCTTGCTTCTTGATTTAGGTCAGACGGCAGGATGCTAATAATACAGATCATAGTCTGCATGGTGAATTTTCTTCTTTAATCTTAAAATATTTATTGAGGTCTCAGATCTCTAGATCCAGCAAAGGAAATTTTATTTGGAGGAAAGACATTTTCTAGCTGAAACAGTATTCTCTGATCATATTTTCATCACTTTTCTTCTTAGAACAAGACGCATACAGTAATGAGGTTTTTATTCTTTGAGAAGCTAACTTAAAAAAAGCACCTGTATTTAAACCCTCAGCTGAATCAGGACTTTGTATCTTAAAGCAATTATGTTATTAAATACCAATTTTTCAAAATATTTAATTACTGCACACATCTCTTTATCTAATGGAACTGAGAAGTACAGTTTCCTGAGTCAGAGTCACAGAGACAGTTATCAATATCCATTTAATGACATGGGGACACAAGCTTATTTATCCTTTAGTAAATGAATGGACTGGACTCTACTCCTTATTTGTCTTCAAGAGCTCCAGAAGAATGATAACCTATCCTTTCATGTTCTCAGAAACAAAAATAAAAACATTCTTTTCTCAGCTACCTTACAAGAGTTTTTAATATTCATTGCTCTTAATTAGCTAGACCATAACTAGTATTTTTATTAAGAAAAGTTCATGCATTCAGTATATATATATACTGAACGGAATAACTGTGTTTAAATTCCTATGATTACTCTCCTTCGTTTTTGAGGATCAGGATCTATGATTATGAACTCAAATTATTTTAATTAAAACATCATTAGATTGTGAAATTAACATACCAAATGAAAGATGGCATTTTGTGTAAGAGGCAAACACAGTTTCATAAAAGGCTTTGCACATATCCCACAGTCCATAGCACCATAAATTCAGTGAAGGAAATGTCACTAAAGGACATACACTGTGTAAATACAGCAAAAGGCAGATACACTGGAGGGCAGATCACAGCAACACACAGCAGCAGGATGTAGAAAGCACAGGGCCTTGATTAAGGCAGAAGAATTAACATCCTGCATGGTCATAAAAGCCACCTTCATGGTGTGACTCATCTTTTTCAAAAGGAACTATGCACATGCAATTTTCTACGCTGAGTTACTGTCGGTAGTTGCCACCACAACAGAAACTGCCTTACTTTGAGAGTTATTAAGTAAGGCCAAGATGATTGTGTCATTTGGCACAAGGACATCACAGTGACAGGTCTCTGCACTGTATCTGTGGTGTTGGGGAGTTCTATAGTTTGATCACCATCACTGTGAAATCAGAATTTTTTATTTCATCATTTTAGATTCTTTGGGGGCTTCATTGTTCTGTGTGGGGCTTCATGTCTGGAAACTTCTCTGTAGGAAATATGCTTTGTGTTTCTTCAAATTCTTCATTCACACTCACTTCTAGAAATTAAATTTCTGCATTTAAGCAATGGTTTGTCTCCCTCAGCACCTGTCATTTCAGCTCCTCTATATCAGCAAGCAAAAGAGGGTTTAAGACATGGACTCAAACATGGCTCTGCTACTGACTATACTATTTAACTGTAACCACATTCCCTCACACCCTCACATGGTTTTGCTTAGATTAGACAACAGTGTTCCAGGCAGGTATGGTTCATGAGATGACATGGGCCAGACAACATTCTCAACATAGCCAAGTGTTATAAGTGGAGCATGGACTTCTTGTGATAAATCTGATGGGGTCCTCATTTGGTTAGAATTTCTATATATAATACAGGATTTACTTTTATAAGTATACATAGTCTAAGATTCAAAGAATCATGCTTTTATAACCAAGACTCTGATTGTGCTGAAGTGCTCATGTCCTTCAAAGACAAATCTTACAAAGAAGGTGACGAAAACTGCAACTGGAAAATAGTGAAAACACAGGAGTAATACAGCCAGGAATTACAAAAGAGCTTATACTCCATTTAAAAGCTTAAGAAAGAATCTGGACCTGTTCTTTCACAAAGTAGGGCATAGCTCTTTGGAATCAGGTTGGGGACTTACTTGCTTTTCTACTGAAAAGCACGATTAAGATCTCAGTCCAAAGGTAGCAAGAAGTCTTCAGCTAAAAAACCCCAAATCCTATAATAATTGTTTATTCTAATTATACTTCTGCTGAAATCTTGTTAGGATTGTACTCACTCATTCAGTAATTGGTGACAGAAGACCGAATTTATGAGTTATACTCTTATCTGTAGAAAATACTCAATGTCTTAAACGTGATTTGACTTCCTCTCATCTGAGCTTTTGAATCATCTTGATTTATTATTTATGTATACTACTTTAAGTAGTATACTTATTAAAGCAGGGTTAGTTAATATGTGGATTCTCCAAAAAAAGGCATAATCATTTCTAATAAATTAGTTGTGTATATTTCTGTCTTAAAATTAATCTGATCAGAATCATATTCACCATTTCTTAACATGATAGCTCTTTGGATTTGTTTGGCATTCTCAGGGACACCATTTCGTGGGATCAGCCTAACACTGGTTTTGTGTTACACCACTGATGACAAAGTTTTTTAAATCACTCTAAACTCATTTAAAAAGAGATCAAAAAACCCCACAAACAATGCTTGGATACTAAATTTTATTTAGAGGTACTTGCCTCACTATACTAAGAGGGTGCCTTTACTATACTAAGAGAGAGAATCTTTCCATTTTTTAAGAAAATGCTTCTTCAGAAGGGAAAACATGATGAATGCTGTTCATGAATTTTTTCTCTCCACTTCGTGTTTCCCCATTTTAAATATACTCTTGCTTACTTCCAAGGAAAGCTGAAGGCTCAGCATTAAATTCTGTGCCTGTTTCAAAGTCACTTACTGCCGTAACACTTTGAAATAGGTGTAAATAGATTTGGCATAGTAACATTTTTTCACACTACCCCTCTCCTATTAACAGCTGATACTAACCACATTTTTATACACTATGTCTTGACAGAATGTCTTGCTAAACCTATTCCTTTCTACAGCCTTGAGGCTAATATCAGCAGTATGTTTTCTTTCAACCTAATTCCAACAGGAGGTTAACATATGTACCTCTGTTTACCACCGTCACAGATGTGGGGCTAACAGGGTAGAAATAAAAATCTACCTGGATCACAGTGCTAGCAATTCTCATCATTTAGTACAAATCACAACTGGTCTGTTTCTTTTTTCACGTGTTCTGAATTTATGTGATTTAAGAAGAAATACAGTATCTTTTGGAATATAATTCTTAGTCTGGTAGATGTAGAGGAAAAGTAGAAAGAAGAGCCAAATTGTACCCAAAAGGTTCATAAACCAACAAGCAAACAAATTAATATCGATTAAATCAGTGTCATATCATTTGGAGGAGCCTGGCAGGTTTGGACTCGTAGGGCTGATAGGCTTGGATTGCCTGTAGGGGAGGAAAAGGGCACAAAAACTATTACTTTAGTTTACATCTTCTCAGTGCAGAGGCCCCTAAATTTCTTTACTATTCCAAGGCATGCAGTAGGGCTGATAAGGACAGTCATTTGTTTTAACTATCACAGGTACTAGAAGATTTTATGCTTGTCCATGATTGATTGATGGCAGTAGAATGTCATTCATGCACCAAGAAAATTAGATATGACAATTTTTTTATTTGATCTTTCTAAGATTGATTGAGCAGTATGATAAGTAAACAAGGACTGAAGGATGTCCACTGGTAAAATAGCCTCACTTCCACAATGATGTAAAAGTCTAAGCAAAGAAGCTTCACCCTAAACTATCCTCTACTTTCAAGATGATCATGCAAAGCCTTCAGAACATCACTAATAAATTGTTTATATATTCATACATTTTTTTAATAGTTCCAAAACACTGAAAAAAGTGTGGAATAGTGACACTGGAGTGGTCCAACATTTCCACTCTCCTGAAACAACCACCTATGATGCCTTGATGAAACAGTGGGGTTTTTATGCCTGAAGAAAATGCTGCTACTTTCCTTCCAGAATGGCAATATTTTGAGATTTTCAGATATGATGCATTTTTTCTAACGTCCAAAATTATTAATAGTATCTAAACAAGTCAACTGTCAAGATTTTTGTATCCTAAATCAAAGCATTGTTCCAATGATTGTTGCCATAGAAATTAAATCTCAAACCTTCTATGCAATGTTATTCATTTCCAAGAGAGCCAGTGGACTTTCCATACTAATCAGCACTTAATTTGCAGTGTTTAAAGAAGTATTATGCTAGTCCTTGAATATAAGGATGGTGATATTGCTGAAGAAAACTCCAATTTCCTGAGTAGGCTTTCAGTTCAAGAAGGAAAATGCTGGCAGTTTTTAAATGGCAGGTTATGTTTCCGTAGTGCAAGAAAATAAACAAACCTGTTTCTTCATTTAATTAAGTACTTTTTTGTTTTTTCATTTTGTTTTTTTCAAACTGATAGTCAGCAGTTTTTGATTGTGGTCTTTGTTAAGTAAAGATTTATTAAATATAAATATAAGCTACATGAAATATGAAGATGTCTTCAAGATAAGGGGAAAAAAGAATTAGACTTTGTAAAGATCTTGGTAGCATTTCCATAGTGGAAGGCAGAGAAGACCATGAGGGACCCACCATGTTTTTAATTCAGATTTTAACTAGAGCTGTCTTTTCTGACACAGCCTTTAAGGGATGTCTCTTCATGTCTCCTTTTCCACAAGCTCCCACAGTTCATCTGCTCTCTCTAACTAGGCTCTAACTTCAGCAAAGACATATGCCAATCAATCAGTCAGGTGTAAGTCGGTCAACCAGCATGGGCTGGCACCCACAAAATTTCCTTTCTGAGATTGTGGACAAAGGCAGTGTACAGTGATAGAGGCTGTTTCTCTGGAACAAAAGCAGATTCATAACGATAAAAGGAATAAAGCATTCAGGGGCAAAACTGAGACTTATGCTTTACTATTTCTTTCACCTCTAGGCTTTTACTGATCTGATTTAACCTTGGGATCTTCTATTTGCCTATACTTTCCAGAGCTATTTGTGAACTGTACACAAACTGTTCCTCAGCTGTTGAACAGGATTTGGCACCTTTTCCTTCCTTCTCTGTACAAAGACCAGAGCTGTTCCTCTTCTCAGACATCATCAGCAGTGTTAGGATCTGCCACATCCATGGTTATTTGTTTAAAAGGGTGCTTTACATTCCTGCAGTTGTTTTACCATTCATGCATGGTTCAAGTCCTTTTTATCTCTCTGTATGAATTCAAGCTGGGTGATATCAGACTGACAGACTGAGATGTATGTAAGGTTTATAAAGAAAACACACTAATCTAAACATTTCTGTTCTCTCCTTAACATATTGTTGTCTTCCCCATCATAGTCTGGACTGTAAAGAGAAGCAGGATTGCTGTCACAAGTGAGACATGCTCACATCCTTTTCATGATCATGTAGGTGGGTTAATTTCCTGGATGAGGAAGGATGCAATTGCCTGAAAGAGGATTCATAGTGTTATTTTGGTAGCTGTGAAATTGTAGCCTTCTACATATAAGTTTGCAATTACTAGTTAAAGGCTGCAGTCTTTTTGTTGACCTAACAGCCTTGGCTTCAGCTGATTTTAGCTTGTTTTCATTGTGATAGCAGTAGGGTATCAATCAGTTGACTATTGCCTGAACTTGTTTCAGTTTTAGTTTGGCTTTGCAAAATTGTGTGGTGTAATGCCTAGTGTAATTAATAGATAGTACAAAGAAGCAGCTTTCCTGTGAAGAAGGAACTATCTACACACTAGAAAAAAATAACACAGTAGGCAATTACTGATCCTTGAGTAAGTACAGCCTTGTGGGTAAGGTAAAACCAGTTTCAGAGATAACAAAGAGAACACAAGAGCAAGTATGTTACAGAACTGGAAATTCAGTGAGGAAAAAGCTAGTAGGCAGGCAATTAAAAACATATTATATGAATCAGATGCAGCATCGGAAAAAAGTGGGGGAAAAAATCCCTCACTTTTTTCCAGTGCTGCTCCTCCTGGTGAAGAATGGGGACTGTGATACATTATGGTAGGAAACCCAATGTACACACAAGCTCTTGCACAAATGCACATTTTCTTCTCAATGAAGATCAGCTAGTACTTTATTTAGACCAATATTGAACCTGGGGCTCTGATTGTCTTCTGTATTCCATTTTTGCCCATAGCACAATGTTAAACTGAAGACAGTATCGAGCTTGGCCATTAGTACTCTAAAAGGGTGTGAGTCCCCTGTAGCTCCTGCAATATATCTTTGTGCTTCATGAAAGTGCATTGCACGCCCTAGCATGCCTCAGTAGCAACCAGAACCTTGTTTATGCAGCTGAATCCCATCCTTAATATCTGTTTCTTTTTTTTTTTTCTTTTCTCTTCCACCATTTCAGCCATAGAGGGAAATCACCATGGAAGTAGCTTTTAGTCACACAAGCTGTGCCTCCGTAGGGCTACTGCCAGTTACATCTGGCAACCACCCTAGTTCCAGTGACAGGGAACTATACACAAAAGCTCACTACAAACTGTTGTGTCTCAGTTCTTCTGTTTTACTGTGGAGTCAGACAGACATGATGAACAGGTCAAAAGGAAGGCCAGCAGGAGGTCAGGCAGGTGAAAATTAGTTGACAGGAACCTCTGGGTATGCAAAATACTCAAGTAGAAAGAAATTCCAGGCAACAGGTAGTGAAATGTAATGGTTATGCTAGCAGATTCAGATTGGCAGTGTCAATGATTCAAAAACAGGAATCAAAATAAATAATTTATGCCTTTCAAACATGTAGCAGTCCTGTAATACAAAATAGTTTCATTGAGACTTAATGAAAGACATTAGCTTTTTAAACCAAAATAGCTTCTTCCTTCTTTTGGTTCCTGTCCCTCTTCAGGTTTCCAGCTTTCCACATGACGCAGCTCACATACAGAGCTTGGGTCTCTCACTGCATCACCAACATCCAAAGAAGGCTCACCACTGATTTAGATAAGAGCAGAAATAAGCACTCATGGACTTTAAAAAATATCACAGGACATATTGGCTGTGAATAGTTCTTTTGTGATGTCCACAAAAAAGGCTCGTTGGCCCAGCAAATGTGTAGCTCATTTTCCCCATATAGAAATATAGAAATGTCTGGGTTGGAAGGGACCTCTAGAGGTCATCTAGTCCAACCCCCCTGCTGAGAGCAGGGACATC
>JAAGNO010000665.1:21000-31151 GCA_033439905.1 Ceryle rudis | reverse complement strand
TACGGCAATCCGGCCCCCGGCAGGGTGTAGGGGGAGGGGAGCCGAGCCGGGCCCAGCCGAGCCCAGCCCAGCCCAGCCCAGCCCCAGCTGTAACGGCCTGACACGTAAGCACACAGAAAACGCCTCCACGCGGCGCTGGGCCCGGCTCTGCCCCCGGGCTTTAAACCCCTCCCGGGCGTCCGGTCGCTAAGATAAGGACGGGCGCGCGCCCCACCACCAAGGCCAGGTGTTGCTCTCTGGCCGTGCACGCACGCGCAGCCGCTCGCTCTCCAGGTGACGATCGTTACTGACTCCGCCGGAAATGACGTCTGTCAGCCGCTTCCGGGGTCGTAACGCGGAAGCGGCGGCAGCGGCGGCTGTGGGTCGAGGGCGGGGAGGAGAGGCCCTTGGGCTAGAGCGCCTCCCGGCGTTAGGGCCCCGCTGTGCGGCCGGGGCCTGCTCGCCATGAACATCGACGTGGAGTTCCATATCCGCCACAACTACCCCTGGGGCCGGCTGCCGGCCAGCGTCAAGCAGGTGCCGGCCGGTGGGGGAGTCAGGGTCGGGCTCTGGGCTGCCGGGTCCCGGTTTGGGGGAGCGGAGGGCGCTGGGAGGAGTGCGGGGAGACGGGGGAGCTCAGCCCAGCGTGTCTCTCTGTGCTAGGGAGGCTGTGGGGTGCCGGCGCGGCGGGGAGGTGTGTGGCTGTGGGGAGGGAGGGATACGCTTGCGGTGTGAGGTGCAGTGTGGGCAAAGGGTGGGGAGGAGTGTGTGGGGCCTGCATGTGAAGGGGGTGGTCGTGAGGGGGTGCACGGACCCCCTGTGGAGAGAGAGAGAGGGAGATGTGGGTGGTTCTTTGGGCCGAAGGGGGTATGGAGTGGTGTGGGGTCTGGACGTGAGGAGCAGGGGGGTTATATGTGTGTGTTCGTGAGGTGGGGCTGTGAGGAGAAGGGAATGTAAAGGTGTTTTGGGGCCTTTATAGGTAGAAAAGGGCATGGGGGTCCTCGTAGCTTGTGTAGCTGTAAGACCAGCCGAGGTGGGTATCCCTTATGCAACCCATGGATAGTATGAGCTGAACCAGGACAGGTGCCATCGAAGACTTGTGCAGCCCAGTGTTTTGGTAGCCAGGGAACAGTTGTAGTGAGTGGCTCATGGAAGAGAAAGGCTCATGAAATTTTGATTTGCTGGGTTTAATGGGCCTCTGTCAGCAGAGGGGATGTACTGTGTCAAGTTGAGGGGAAGTTCTTGTTTCCAAAGTCTTAAGCTGCTCGAAAGCAGATGCTATTAAACAATTCCTGCTGTTGCACAAAGGAAGGATGGAGGGGATGAGTTGTGTCTGCAGGCCCTGTGTAATTAATTCCTTGAGTTTGAGATTCAGGAGCAGTAAGAGGGGTATGAGTGATGATTTCTCCTTACCTGCCCAGCTTAGTGCTGTACTGTTGGCTCTGTGACTCAGGATAGAAAATATACCAGTATTTAATGCATTATTTATTTTAATGTAGCTTCTGGAATACTGTTTTGTTTACTTTAATGTTAGGCTAGTCCTTAATATTTTTATACTTTGAGCAAATACTTTGATCCCTTTTTGGATATTTGATCAATTATGGACCCTGTCTACGATGTCAGGTATTTCTTTTCTAATACCCGATTCTGCAGTATGTGTGCAACTTCCTTGTTTGTCCTATGTGCAGTAAAGTACCTTTTTTATCTAAAGCTGTTTTAAACATGAACATCAATGAGGAAACCAGGAGAGGGGGAAAAAAAACCAGCCCCACATTGCTTGTTGCAGATGCAGGCCAGAATTGTACTGTGAAGAATTTTGAGGGGACAGTTTTTGAATTAAGGCATTTAAAGCATGAACCAAAGTTCTCTTTTTATCTTCTTTCATGACAGTAGTGTGTTGTGCTTATGCCTTAATCTTGTGACCTAAGATCACTTGATTGCCTTGTTTGAAGCTGCAGCTTGAAGTGTTTCATGGGTGCAGCAGTTGAAGCTTCACACGTTATTCACCATGCTTGGTTTATGCTACACTAGTTCTGGGTAATTATTCAAGGTTGCAAGATGCCAAATGCTTGGTAAAATCTGAGATGCTTCATGTCTTCTAAAAGATGGGTTAAAATTTTGATATGAGAATTAGATGCTCCATTTCTTATCAGAATGGTACTAGAAAAAAAATTTCTAAAAATTAGTGATTAAATCTGCATCCCATGTAGAGAGACCTATTTAACTAAAAATACTTTTGACCTCCTACAGAGAGTAAAGATACTGTATTGAACTGGGGGATTCACTGAGTAATGGCAACTGCCTGCACGTGTCCTCATAAGAGACTTTGCAGTGGTTTAACTAAAAGGGATTTTGTGTGTGTCAGCTAAAAGGCCTTTATGTTTTCAAGGGTCTTGGAAACTCCCAGAGGGAATATGAAAGGCAGGTCGTACTCTACAGCATCCGCAATCAGTTACGATACCGGAATAACTTAGGTGAGTAAAGAAGCAAAATAACTTCTAATTGCCACTCCGTTCCTCTGTGTAGACGCTCGTCTTTACTGTAAACCTGAATAACTAGTCCTGCTCAAAGCTCCTTCTTCCACTGAAATTAAATACTTTTAAGTGATAAAGCATCAAGAAAAGTTAATGGGTCTGTTGGACAGCTTTTCTAGCGAAGCACTCTTTAGGGTTACTGAGTTGGCAGGTGGAACTGAAATTCTGCTGTAGATATGCTGCCCTTTTCCAAGAAATTAAGAGGTGTTAAAAGAGGTTTAGAATAATAACAGAAAGCCTGTCACTAGATGAGATGCAGACAGTGGTCCTGACTCACAGGAGCTGTTGGCTGTGACTTGTTTGAAGACTTTCAATTTATTTTGTTATGACTGCATCCATTTGTTTTCCCAAAGTATAATGTTTTCCCTAACTAAATTTCCTACAGCCTGCATGAGTTCTGTCTCAATGGGCCTCTTCCTGGTAATGTGTAAAATAAACCTGCTCTGTTTTAATGTCATCCTTAAAGGCTCTGAGACTACTCATATCATATATAGAAATCCTTGGATGCTGAATGCTCTGCACCTCACCTTTATTGTCTTTACTTTTCTGTCAATTGCCATTATCCTATGTTTAACACTTCTATTGTAACACTTTTTATCTTTAATTGAACATCCTAGAGCAGTGTAACTTTTTTTTCTTTCCCTGTAGTTAAGCATGTCAAGAAAGATGAACGTAAATATTATGAGGATCTGTTAAAATACAGTCGAGATCATCTCATGTTATACCCTTATCATTTGTCTGACATCATGGTAAAAGGTCTGAGGGTAACACCATTTTCCTACTACACGGGCATCATGGAGGTGAGTAAAAGCTATGGTGAGAGTATGCTGGATTCTATCCTAGAGCTATTGTTAATGGCCGTGTAATGCATACAGGTCAGCATCAGGCAGCTTTAGTATTGGGTAGAGTCTGCTAATAAGTAAAGAAACCGTAAGAAACATTTCTAGAGAACTACTTGTATGTGCAGTGTTTTTCTCTGTACTCTGTTAACCTTTCAAAAGCTGGACTTTCCCATGTGGAGCTGGGGTGGGGCTCACACTGAGGATGATGTTTCTCTTTTAATGCTTGAGATTTGTGACTCTTCGCTTAAAACTGTAAAAGAAATACCGCATTCTATTAGTAATAGACTACAGATAATTACCATTTTAAAAACCAGCACATTTGAATGGTTTTTTTGTCCTTTTTCATAAAGGATGCAACCATATTAGATGTTTTTTTCAGAAGCTTGAAGCAGATCCTTTTTTGTGAGAACAAAGATGGTTCTATTTTCTGTCATCACTCTGGCAACCTTCTTTTACTTTCACTGGATATCAAAAGTGCTTTTTTTAATTTATTTTGTGTAGAGTGGTTGCAAACATAATGGATTAGTTGTTAGCTTATTCCATTATTACCGTTAGCAATTCCATGTGCTGTGCTTTTTGTGAAGACAGATACAGGATTTTGTTTATTATTCTTTCAATTAGCATTTTTCTTTGGGAAGCTTACATTAATCAGAAGTCTCTTTTTATGTATTTAACTTACTGTAATATAGTAATTGTCAGGGTTGAGAAGGTAACAGACTTCTAATAGATTTGTTTTAATTTCATTTTGAAACAATGACTTTTTCTTGTCACAACTTTCTTGTTTCTAAGGATATAATGAACAGTGAAAAAAGCTATGATTCGTTGCCCAACTTCACTGCTGCTGACTGTAAGTATTATCTAGCTGCATTACTGCTTTCAGTGAAGTGGAAATAAGGAGGTTCTGAAAACGTGTTTGTGGGCATCTGTTTTCTTGAACATAAGCATATGAATGAAGGTGTAGAAGCATTGAAATAGTGACGTTACAGAGCATGTGCTCTCCATACAGAGGTCTGTCCATATGGTCAGCACTGGAATTGGGCTACTTTGAGTACACGTAGGCATGTGCAAAACCTTGTGCAGCTTCTGTCCTTACTTGTATTCATTTCTGTTTGCTTGAATGGGGTGGAAAGTCTTATTGGCTGTTGTGCATCAGCAAGCTGAGCTGCTGATCCTGTCCTAGTGTGTTTGGTATGTGTTGGGCAGAAAGCTTTAACAAGACACTGAAAGGCTGTTGAAGTTCCTGAGAATTAGCATCAGTGTGGATTGAGGGGTGATGTACCTGAAGAGAGTCTGGCATTTTATGACACTTCTGGATGTTTTATCTTGTCTTCTATTAGACTGTTGTAGGTATGGGATGGGGAGATTAGGAAAGCAAAAACATTGGGCCTGGTGGAGGAGAACAAAGTAAGAGCAATAGTGTAAGTGGTAAGTGTTGCAGAGCAAAATGTAAACTGCTGGCATAGGGAGGGTGTTAAACCTGCCACTGAGAAATTAAGACTTCATTCCTCAGCTTCGGTATGAATTTATGAAGTTCACTCTAAGAAGTGTGTGGTCAGGTGAGGAGTAGCCTGCAGCTTTTGAAAACAGTTGGTTTTGGCTTTGTTTATGAAAGGATATTATCAGTTGAGTGTACTAATTTGCCTCTGTGTCATGTTCACAATGGGGAAACAGATAAGGGAAAACTTTTTTCCTTCAGTGCTATGAAGCTTGTTGCAAATCTAGTATCAGTCAGGAGTATGAAGAGAGGAAAGGCTTCCCTGATGATTTTGTTTGTTTTCTTTCCCCACTAGCAATTCTGTAATTTTAACAGCAGCTGCAGGTATAACTGCAGTATGATGAAATCAACATCCTTATTAACATTTTACCATAAAAACTAGTGTCAAACTAGAAAATTGAAGTAAAAACTGTGACAGGATATGGGTTAAAACTAATGAGTAGTTTTCCAGTATTTGCTCATAGTTCCTTAATGGTTGAAGGTTGGAGATTATAGAATTAAAATTTGATTGTTTAACTATATCTTAATCATCTTCCTTAGAGGCTTATGTGGCCTTTTGTTCTCTAAATCATAGTTTAAAGTTCTAATCCACTGCATGGTGTGGCCTTTGCTAGGGGGAAGAAGAACTTGTCAACCAAAATCCGATACAGCTATAGTCCTGTTAGTTTGAAACCTAGTTATTACCTGTTGATGTGAGTGTAGTAGAGAAGGGGATTGGATTATTTCCTGATACACTGTGACTTGAGTGATAGGGGATTTTTTTTTTTTTGTTATATGTACAGAGTAAATGAATGAGGATGGATTCTTGTTTTAGATGCACATGGTTCTCTGTCAAATTCAGTTAAACTGAATTTAGCTCCTATAACTATCCATTTTTTGGGGGAAGGAGTAATTAAAAATATTTTTATATAAGTAGGTCTGATTCTTTGAAGAATGTTTTATGTGCTTAAATCTGTTTTAAGAGAAATTAAACTTTACTCATTTTTCAGGTCTAAGACTTCTTGGTATAGGAAGAAATCAGTACATCGATCTAATGAACCAATGTAGGTCTTCGAAAGTAAGTTTGTCTTAATTTCCCCTCCCTTTCCTTTACCTTTCCTTCCTTCCTTCCTGCCTTATTTCTTTGTAAATGAAGAATTAAATTATTTCATGGGCCTGGATTGTTTAATAGTGTGGCTAATGGAGTGTGATATAGTGTATTGCTAATTATATTACATTTCCTGAACTTAATAGAGCTTTTTAATTTCAAATTGAAGTATACTAAAGAAAAATATATTTAGTGGTACTTTTTTTTATCTTATATTTTCAGAGCTATATTTATCATATGGCACCAGATTCCTCCATGTTTATAATGGCCAGGAGACATTAGTTATGATACTGCTTCTGGAAGAATTATTCCTTGTTTCTGTGGTTGCAGTTGAGATAAGAGTTTGTTCAGGGACAATCCTCCATCTAGGTGCAAACTTTTCTAGTATATATATTTTTTCCTTAAGATAATGGTAAAGAGTCTGAACAGGCATCCTTGCATGTGACCAGCATCTGTGGAAAACATTGTAATGACTGTTGATTAAAATAGGCCCTTTAGTTCACAACAATTCCTTTCTTCAGGAAACTCCTAATTGCTCTTGCAGTAGCTTCACGGTGCTCCTTCAACCAAAGGTGTGCTTACCAAAATGTGAAGCTGATAGCGAACCATAAAGTAATGGCTATGCATGGAAGAGAAGCTATTTAGGTCTAGAAATAAACAGTATCCTCCAGTTTTCCTTTCATGGACTAACATTCACTATTTTTTTTTTTTTGCCTCATGCTTATTGAGCATGTGGGGTGCTTTTTCCTTTAAAGTAAATAAAATATGTTCCTAAGATGTTGTGGGGTTTTTATATACTTTGTTTGCTGTGCTTTCTTACCTGTTGACATTAGAAAATACCATGCTTTTAATTTGGACTTGATCCGAATGTATTTAAATAGTATGATTTTTTTTTTAATTAGTGATGCATATAACATGGATAAAAAATTGGGTTTATGGGAAGACTTCACAGTATCATATGTAAATTTTTCCTTCCCTATCATGTGATTTGAGACAAGACATTTGCTCAAATGTCAAAGCTAACAGTATTCATGTGTGTCCAGTCTGTGTATACAATGTCCTTAAAAATGTATGTTTATAAATTTGAGTTTATAATAAGAGTAAATGGCTGGCTGCACATGTGAAGTGCTCTTCATTACTATCTCAAATGGGCTGTACCACTGCAGAAATTTTTCAGAAGGAAAACTGCTCATGATCTGTTACCTGTGAAACCTGTGGAGATCGCAATAGAAGCGTGGTGGGTCGTGCAGTCTGGCTACATCACTGAGGATGACATCAAGGTATGGATTGCATCTCTGCTTTTATTTGAATGCTGATAGACCTTGAAAGCGGGGGCTTCCTTTTGCATAGAATACACAAAGATGTTGCAGGTTTATAACTCTTATGGAAATAGAGATTTGAGCTGATGGAAATTGTGATGTTTTCTTTATTGAAATATTCTGCCCCTGTCAATTCTTTGTACTTTCTGTGTACAGTGCTGAGGGGTTTTTAACTAATGTGTGTGATAAAGTGCTTTGTTGGGAACAAGTAACTAAATACGTGTTCTTAAATTTTGTATTTCAGTCCTGACAGCTCAGTTTTGACTGAATCTTCACCTTCAGTATAAGGAGAATCAGAATTTTAGTGGACTTTATTTTATATATATATTTTCATTGTTTATGCTCCTCGTGTCTTTTTTTGTCATTCTTTGCCCATGAAAAACTTGCGAGATGACAATGTTTCATCCTTATTCTACTTCCATTATCACACATTCTTTTTACAGTCAGCTATTTATTTGAACTGGATTTAATTTGTTCTTTGTAAGTATTTTGTTTAGATTGGAATATGTTTAAAGCAGTGATGGGATCACTTTTTGGCTACTATTTGGAATATTTTATACAGTGGCTGCTTATATTCTGACATCCCATCAGTCTAGAGTGGTTAACCCGAAGCATGTTACTTTGGTATTGCAATGGACCTCTGCCTAGAATGGTTCCAGCTTTGTGTCTGAAGAATCAGCTTGGAAGTTTTAAAGATCAAATCTATTATACCGTGGATTTCACTTACCAAATACCTGTGCAATTAAGTACCATTCCTAGAGCATGCATAATTTGTGCAGGGAGAAAAGGAAAAAATTGTAAAGCTTCTAACTGGAGCTGCAGTGAATTCTTCAGTGTAAATATTTTGATTAACAACACGGGTTACTTCCCATATTGTCATATTACTTACAACTGATTTGAGGCTGAAATGTTTGGGATTTTTTTTTTTTATCAGTTAAGGAAGTTGTATAGACTCTTTTCTGCAAAAGAGTAACATGATTTATTTCTTTTACCTAGATTTGTACTACATCAGAGAAGTCTGCTATTGATAAGATCATTGATTCAGGTCCTCAGCTTGCTGGTTCATTAGACTTCAATGTAGTCCACAGTAAGTTTTTAATGAACATTCCTTTTCTCTTTGTAGATCTTGTTAAGTAAATTCTGAGAATAATGTCTGAAAATCAGGAGTAAAAGGGGATGTAGAACAGCTGAAGCATAAGAGGAAGTGAGGGAAAATACTCAAGATCTTGTACAGCTGCAGTCTAGATGTTGTAGATGGCTTAATGGTGAACCATTATCAGCTGTTGCTCTGTTATTGTTTGATTCAACGAATTCTTCCATTAAAAACTGTCAGTAAAGATTGTGGGGGAATGGGATGTAGGTGAGGTCAAGAGACACCATAATTCAAAGTGTCAGAGTTGCTACATTGGTAATCCTGGGTGGTAAAACTTCACTCCTTTCTTTGAGAGGTTTTTTTGTGTTGTTGCTCATTTGTTTTTTTTGTGTTATAGTGTTTGTGAAAAATGGGGCTAAAATCTAACTAATCTTACTGTAACTGAAAAATGGTGTGCAAGTGTGTCCCCATTTCAGTGTAACAAGTATTAGATATAGAAAAATCATATTAGGGCAAGGAAGCCCAAATTCCTCCTTGAGCAGTCTGTAAATGCTTGGCTTACCACAAGTAATTGAACAAGTGCCCTGTAGTTTTTCTAAGAAACTGAGGCAGCTACTGAAGCAGGACAAAACAAGTTAAAAAAAAAAAAAAAAAAAAAAATTGGAGTAGATGAAATTCAAGTGATGGAGTGGATCTGAAGCAGTATAGGGCTTAAGAAGATTTGAGTTCCAAAAACACCTCATGATCTTTCTCTAAACATGGCCTGGTGTTGCTTGTGGAGAGGTCCAGGCTTAGTAGGTTTAGAAGGATGTAAAATTTCTTTCTACCCAAACTGATTGGTAAAAAAAAATGTACAAACAATTAATGTAATGGACTGCCAGTAGGACGGGAGTTTACGAGGAAAGAGGACTGTTTAGTCCAAACTCTGATGTCATCAATACATTTCGGGTACGGTAAGTAAGGATGTATCAGCTATGACAGCTGAATCTCAAGGAGACAGAGTGAAAAGCACCCTTAGCATGTTGATGACTTGTAATGTCCTCCTGATCTGTTAAAGCTGGTTTGCTGGGAGATCAGTTTGCATAGCTGTGTACGTGTCACTGCCCGTGCTGAACAGCAGCTGTATCAGCATGAATTCGGGTTAGTTGTTGGTTTGATGCAGTCATTTTAAGATGTGATTTGGGATAGTAATTTTACTAGATATGCTATAGATATCTAGCATATATACACACTATAGCTCTCTGTGTGTGAAACATCCTGACAATTCTACTTCAGGTGTTGAATAACACTTCACCTGAGGGTTGTTGGTACTCTGCCTCCCTGCTGCAATGAATATGGTGTAGATGGGGTGATCTTGGGTAACACCAAAGGAACCACTGACAATAAGTTTGGTGTGTTTTATACGGTGTAATTTAGCTTTATACTTCACTATTAGAGTATAGCTGTTACAAACCTTGGACTCTGAAGATAATGGTGCTGAAATATTTTGCCTTTCCTTAAAAACCTCTTCCTGGCTTATCTACCCTACAGAACACAGTTGAGCTGCTTAGAGCTCAAATCAATTTTGTGGGGAGGGTGTTGTTTAAAAGTCTACCATATTGTTGTCCTTACTGTATGCAGTGTCCATTTGTATCTGCTGCACTTCTGCTGATGCCTTGTGCTGAAGTGCCCCAGAATTTATATTTGCGCTTGTATAAAAAAGACATCGAGGAAGATGTGTAGGGGGAAGATGTGTAGGGGGAAGATGTGTAGGGGGAAGCGGTGTCGGGGGGGGAGGTGTGGGGTGGGGAGGTATAGGGGGT
>JAAGNO010000665.1:0-20900 GCA_033439905.1 Ceryle rudis | reverse complement strand
TGCTGTGAGGGATGTTGGGCGGGTTGTGGAGTGTGTGGGTGGTGAAGGAGTGGAGTCCGGAGATGTGTAGGGGGAAGATGTGTAGGGCCATCAGAACTGATGTGATTTAGTTTGTATTCTTTCTGTAAAACTTACTCAGGCTGAAAAACCAGTACAGTGATGATGGTGAAAATGAAGTTAACATTTGGGCAGATACGTGCTCATCTGTCTAATGTAGCTGCCTCAATCTGTGGTTGTTTACTGTGCTGTTGTGAAAGCGCTTGTAGAGCTCCAGGTGTACTGCATCAGAGTGGAGGTAAAAACTCTGGTTTAGGGTAACACTTGTTTACTATTAGATATCGTTTATTGATCTGTGCACTGCAAAGCAATATCCTGCTGCAGAGGCTATTAGGAAAAATTACTTTAAATTCTGAGTTGGCTGATGGGGAAGTCTAACTTTGTATCATTAGTACTCTGGAAAATGCCTTCTTTCTAAAATGATGTACTTTTATTTATAAAGGTTTGTATAACAAAGGCTTTATTTACCTTGATGTACCAATATCTGATGACAGCTGTATAGCAGGTAAGTAAATATTTGATGGTGTTACATCTATGTTGTCTTGGTTTCATTTCGTTTATCCTGTAGTATTCTGTCTTGGAAATGGCTTGTCTGTGTACATGGGTTTGCTTAAACAAAACATTTGAGCTATGAATTTTTTTCTAGCTTAAATGTTTTCAACCCTTGTTTTTATTGAATACAAGATTTGTTTCAGCTTGAATTTTTAGGTTATTTTGTGTACATATTTAAGTAAGGTGAGATTCTTTTAAAGTCATGGCATGAATTAAGTATCCTCCTATACATCTGTAATGAAAAGGAAATGTAGATGCCTTACCAAAAGCTTGTGGGTTTTTGACCTTCATTTTCTGGACACGGGTAACTTTTTTATAGATACCTGTTCCATCCTTCATGGTATTGTCACCTCAATTACAGTCAGATTTTCTCTCTGGGGACCATGTAGGAGCTTCAACTGGCACAGCATATGGCTGCCCTTTGAACAACTCCTGCTGTGCCAGGTCTCAGGGGGTTTCAAATTGAGTGTAATCTACAAAGATATAAATTTAGAACCTGGTCATGCAGAAGTACCCATCATTGCTGTAGTAGGCATCAGTTAAGTGAATGTCCTCTAAATACAAGAGATTTACTGCGTAGATAATAGTTTTGCAAGTATCGGCTCTAAAATGTTTTGGTAGGGTGAGTTTGTGTTCCCACTTAGTAAGAGTTGTGATTTTAAATTCCATTGACATTACACAATCATTTTATGGGCTGGATGACTGGAAATCATCTGTAGTGGATGAGCTGCGGATGCAAGCTACGATGCAAGATAGAGCGGTTTTAGTTTTCGGAAGAAAACACATTGACAGCCTTAAATTATCTTAAGGAGTGGGACAATTTTAAATACCATGTATACTGCCTGTAGGCTTTTATTCTTTGTACTGGGAAATCCTCAAAAGTTCAGGTGCCATGAAAACTGAAGTGTAAATTTATTTTACTGATTTTTATGCATTTTCAGTTTAAAAAAGTTACCAAATTCTAATTTTGCAAATAATTTTTCCTTGTAGTGCCACCACTTGAGGGTTTTGTGATGAACAGAGTGCAAGGCGATTACTTTGAAACGCTCCTGTACAAGATATTTGTTTCAATAGATGAACACACTAATGTGGCAGAGGTGAGTAAAACTTACCATGTGAGAGGAAGATGAGAATACTTGAAAGGGCTCAAAACACACTGCTGGAAATACTTAAGGTGGAGATATAGATCGATATCAAGGGATTTTATTTAAAGATATTGCCAGGCTTAAGATCCAACCTTTTATCTGGAATGTAACTTTTATAGTGCTTCAGGCTTGAAAGAGTACCTTCAGTTCAGTGAAACAATTCCATCACTGGAATGAATTTATACAGAGATGACTAATGTAGACTGTTTTATACAAGCTAGAACTGGAACAGGGGCTGTTTTTCTAGTGTGAAATAAAATATTTTTTCCTCGGGCAGTGAAAACATGCAGGGTGTTGGCTAAAATTAAGAATGTAACTTTTGCATAAGTAATTATACTTTTAGTATGAGAAATTTGTTTTCATAAGGTCTTACACTCAAAACCTCATGAATAAGCCCTTGAAAAGTACTCATTAAATATACTCAGGATTTGTTTTCCTCTTTGCATGTCTTCTGATAGACATGATTAACGTAGAATTTACACACATTAACCTAGAAATGACACAGTGGAGGATAACCTCGTATTTCTTTTGCATATGGGACAATTACAAGAATTCATCCCCTTGTTTGGTTTTTTTCATCAGTTTTGAAGAAGACACAGTTGCTTATACCAGTACAGGCTGGGTTTAAAATAAAGAAAACCAACAAAAAGATGCTGAAGCCCACAAGTGGTGAATTACTCTGCATTGTTAATAGAGTATTGCTGATTCATCTTTTATTTTTATTTTTTAGCTTGCAAATGTTCTAGAGATTGACTTATCTTTAGTAAAGGTATGTATGTGTAAGATATACCTGTTGAACTTGATATGGAGAGTTCACTGTCTTGCAACCTGGTTTCATACAGCAGTTGCTTATTATGTCTGTGTGTTTCTTCAGAATGCTGTCTCCATGTACTGTCGGTTAGGCTTTGCTCATAAAAAAGGCCAAGTAATAAACCTGGATAATCTTCATCCATCGTGGAAGAATGTTCCTTCTGTAAACAGACTGAAGTAAGTGTCTTCATTCTTTCACAAGGCTTATTTTTCATTTTGAAGAGAAGGCTTAGAACCAAAATCTGATTGTAAAGCAATTGGTTGCTTTCTTTGACTTCTGCAAGATCAAATATCACTGGGCTTTTTAAGGCGTATAATGGCAAGAATACTTGATCTTCATTTTAATCTGAGGATAAGAGGTGGTAATGTAGCCTATAAATTAAATGTCCTATTTTTGTTACTGTTACTTAGTGCTGGCTTTTTGAACTTTAAATGCCTAGTTGCACACTTTAAAGCAAATGTACACCTGTGTGCTTCAGAACTCCTGGGGCAGAAATGACAGCCGTTACTCTGCTAGTACAGAGACAATGTCTCTTAGCACTGCTTTCAGTGAATATGTACATTAAGCTTGTTTACTTGCTGTCAGATACCTTTGCAGTTCTGTCATTAACAGCCTCAGGTAGATATATCTCTATATCAAATCCTGGGAATCCAACCCCCAAATAAACTTTTCCGCTGTAGCTAAAGCAGGACTCTGAGGGACATCAAGCTTGACTGCTTTAGGGCTCAGAAGTATTGAAAGGCATGTATCAAGTATGCCTATGCATGGACTACTAGCACTGGAAGGCAGAGATACTTCTCTGGTGCTACAGTGATCGATAGATGTGGATTTTAATTCACATTAATAGGAGTACTTTGGACCCTCAAAAGATGCTGCTTTCATGGGACAGTGGGGAAAACAGAAGTCCTATACAGGAAGCTGGGTCATCAGCCACAGATACAGATACCAACAGTCAAGATGATCCAGGTTAGCACTAACAGTAAACTTTAATACAGTAGGATTAATTATTTTTATATTTCTTGAGTGCCATAGGCTGTAAAGGGGTCTAGAAACAAGTAAAACACAGATTGTGTAGATCCTTTTTCATATGGAAAATACAGTGGGGGAGGTGGTGTCTACTTCTTCATTAAAATTCTTTAGCCAAAGAGCTTTTTTCCTGCAGATGAGCCTGATCTGTATTATGGATATCAATTAACACAGGGATACCAACTTCAGAATTAAATCAATCAGTCGTTCAGTAGTGAGAAGGGATTTTTTTTCTACTCAGTATGGCAATAACTAACATTGTGGTTTTTTCTTCTTTTTAAAATAGATTTGATTAAAGTTGATGATTTTAGTTCTAAATAAAACAAATGTGATCATATGTTTTCTTTTTGTTCTCTATTAGCTGAAACAGCCAGCGTGAGCAGCCTGAATCTGTCTAGTGGACACACAAAGCGTATTGCCTTCCTGTTTGATTCTACTCTCACTGCCTTTTTAATGATGGGAAATCTTTCACCAGTATGTCAAAATCATTCAATGTATTATGCCAAGAATAAATACATAGTTTTTTAAAGCTTTGACTTAAATATAACAACTGTAATTATTTTTAAAGTTTCTTTATTGTTCGTCGTTAAGAAAACTTTTTGCTTAATAAAACATTTATTTGCCCATTCCATTCTCAAAGAATTAACGGAGTTTTGGTTTTTTGTTCCAGAACTTGAAAAGCCATGCAGTCACTATGTTTGAAGTTGGAAAACTGTCAGATGAGAGTCTTGACAGCTTCTTGGTGGAGCTGGAAAAGGTAAGCTGTTAGGTGTTTGACCAAATTCTTTCAGCAGTTGAAGTGTTAGAGCCAACTGCCCTCAGTATTTTCACTGTGTAAAACTGCATATTTAGCAATACAGTGATAAGAACAAGCATCTTATCATACTGAAGTGGTTCAGTTAAAATGTTTCTTATTCGCAGCATTGATACCTGTAGCAAAGTTAATTGCTATACCGTTTTAGACCAGTCAAGATGACTGGACATTTACATCTTTCTACCTAAAGACTGAGTCATAGTTCTGATTTATAGATGTCATCTTTGTGTACTTTTTGACCATTTTACTAGCATGGCCAAGACTCGCTTTTCATTTAATAGTTACTGTAGGTCATCTTTCCATATAAGCTGCAAGGTTGTTACTCAGTTACAAAGCTTTAAAATGCTAATTTGTTAATATTTCCTTTTGTGTAATTGATGCTTTGGGAAACAACCTGCCACTTGTATGTTTCTTTTGTGTTTTTTTTTTTTTTGTTTAAGGTTCAAAGCACAGGTGAAGGGGAAGCACAACGGTACTTCGATCACGCACTTACGCTGAGAAACACAATCCTGTTTTTGCGGCATAACAAAGACCTAGGGGCACAAGCTGTACAGCCTGATCAACCAAATAACGGTACTGTGAACATTTCTGAGGAAGTCCTTCTAAGTTTTTGTTTATCTACCCACCATGAACTCAGTTTTCTGATTAAGCTGCTATCGCTTTGAAGCCAAAACATCACTTCTTGATCACCCTTTGAACCTGCATTATTGGGTTTGCCTTTTGAAAGACAAATTTGGTTGCCAAGGCTTGGATTTAACATCCAAAGCAACGGATTAAAGCATAATGATGGCAAGACAACTGAACTTGAGGAAGAGTTTAGTTTCAATTCATGTGCTTCTGAAGGCTGTAATAAAGGAGTCAGTTTATTCAGAGTTGTTCTGACAAAGAAACATTTTTCAAGTCATGAAGTAAGTGTATTCTTCTAACAGGGATAGATTGGGGTGGTTTTTTTTTTTTAATTACCTAATTTCCTCAGTATCTTGGTGCTTATTTTCTGGTATCAGTTAAGTGGTGAGGAACAAGCTGTAGTTCTGTACCAGAAAACTCTTTATGACCAGAATTGCTAAAATTATGTACAAATTTAAAATTCACCACAAGAATTTAAAACTTAGTTGTGGAAAATACTGTATGTAGAAAATGAGAAATTATATTTTAGGTTGTATGTTCCATCTTAAGTTTCATAATTTAAGAACCTTATGTTTTCTTCATAGGGTTTCCCTTGGACCTCCTACGATGTGAGAGCTTGCTCGGCTTGGATCCAGCTACCTGCAGTAGAGTTCTCAACAAAAATTATACTCTGCTGGTTTCCATGGCACCACTTACCAATGAAATTCGACCTATTAGCAGCTGTACACCCCAGGTGAAAAAATACTGCATGTTTTCCCCCCAGTATCTAGTAATATAATATCTTAAGAGCTTTGTTTTGGATACATGTGTTAGATGTCCCTTTTAAAGTGACTCAGTTATTGGCATGTAGAATAGTATTGCAATTCATATTAAAAAAGTGTTTAGTGAGGGGAAAATGTGAATAGTAACAGTTTAAATGTGAATATTAGCAGAATATCTTGAAGTAGAGTCAATGACAGATATTTTGTTCTTAATATTCATCAAAAATACCTTACAATCACCTCTCTCTGAAGAGTCTTGTGGTACTTGACTAAGTACCTGGAATATCAATGATAGCAGAGTAATAAATCTGAACTGCTGTGCTGCAAAACTAGATTTATATTTCTTTAAAACTGTTGTTTCTTAAATTATTATCTGTACATATAACAGCTGCAATTTTGACTTCTTTTGAACATCTTGAATAATCTCTCTTCAGCATATTGGACCCGCGATACCAGAAGTCAGTTCAGTTTGGTTCAAACTGTATATTTACCATATAACTGGACAAGGACCACCCTCTTTGTTGCTCTCTAAAGGAACACGTCTTCGAAAACTTCCAGACATTTTTCAGGTAGCATATGCATGGATTTATTCTCCCTCCCTTCTCCAAGTATTTCAGAGATATGACATACACTAGTTCAAGTCAGAGGTACAATTTATTGTAGATGATGTACCCTTTCTAGAACTAAGTTTTATGTAGCATCTTGGTTTGTTTTCTTTCTAGGTTCTGAAAAAGGAATGCTGTTTGTGTCTCTCTTCATGTCACAATGTGACTACAGTGTATTTGATGCCACCCCTTTGAATTTTATTGCAAAATGTGGTATTGCAGTCATTGTGAATTCAAGTTTAAGCCCATCCCTAAAGCATGTTACAAAGATGCAGAAGAGCTGTATGAAATAAAGACCTAGTATATTGTGTTTCTTCTAGTACCATACAAGAAAGGACACCTCCACGTATAACTTTGGCTTGCCTGAGATGATCGCTTCAAGTTTGTCTGCTATAGAAATCTGTGATTGAGACTTTGAAGTTCTAGGATGTAATTTTCCCTGCATTTTAAATGACAGACAATTTAATAAAGGTTGCATGAGGTTGGATAAGAGGTCTTCTGAGCCCAGCAGCCTGAGCTAGTTCTAGTAGTGCCTGCACATAGGAAGAATAAGCACAATATGTAATACTTACTCTTTAAGACCTTTCCAGCCTTCCACATGTTTTGTCTTGTGTGTGATTTTTGTGCATATAGAGGCTGTGACTGGAGTTCTTGTCTCTGGAGTGATCAGTTGCTCTCTTGAATTCCTTCCAGCCTTGAATCCACCTGGCTTTTTAGCATCCATTACAGTGCTTTGGTAAGGAGTCCCTCAAAACAGTGCAGGTGATCAACTCATGCTTCAAAGACTTCAGATGCTGCCTTCTCCCCTTCTGTCTTTGAGATCCTAATAATGTGCCCCAAAGGAGTACTGTTTGGTATTATGTGTACTAAGCAAACCTAGGTGTAAATGGCAACTTTCCTGAACAAAAAATTATCATATCTGTTGACTTTGATTTGGATTTGAAATGCTACAAATGCTTAGCAGTGTTTGGTTCTTGCTGCTCACAATGGAATTAATAAAATAATATTGTTCCAAATTATAATTTCAAAGAAGCCTCTACAGTTTTCTTCTGATCATTCTGAGTAGATACTTGAGGAGCTAGATATATTGTAATGGTTGGACACATTTGAAGAGGGTGAGCATTCTTTGGTGTACTTACCTGCGTTCATCTCTGGTTCTAGGATTTACAGATGTATTTTGAATTCCTCAAACCTCTTGCCCTTTCTGATGTCAAAAGCTTTGTAGATACCTCTGTTGCTGAGGTTTACTGTGAGATAGCATAGGAGGAAGTGAATCAAGGCTACTAGAGCAGGTGTTCTGTAAGGCCATTGATGATCAGCTCAATTCAAAACTTAGCCTGTCATTAGCTTAAGCTCCCAGTAAATGTGTGGATTGTGCACTGTTACTAATAAAAAGCATTCAGTGTGGTATCCTTGGAAAACAGGAACACTGCTTCAGTCTCAGTGTACTGATAGGTCAGGTTTTCTTGTATGAAATGATCTCGCATTTTGCACTATGACAAACTTACTTGAGCTTTTTTCCTCTGTGTGCATATGTGAATGCTTCTCTCTTGCTACTGTTTTGCAGTGTCATTTTCTTAGGGAACTGTCAAGACATTTCTAGAAATCTTATGGAATACAGGGAAATTCAGTCTTGAAAAGTGAGAAACCAGATTACCTCCTAGTCAGTGTTCTTGTCTTGCCGTCCCTCCCCCATGGATGGTATTTTGGGGATTGATATATCTCTGTTCTCTGTGGACAGTGATAGTTCATCTTTCTTACATTTTGCTTTTAATTTTGTGGGATCATTTTCATCCCCTATTTGCTAGGATGCTGCTGCGATGGCCACATAGCTCTACAGGAATTGGTGACAGATACCTCCTCTTCAAAATAGCATCTTAACTTTGACGTTGGCAAACTTGTGTTCACGTTCTTGGTAAAGACAGAAATGATCCTTGGTACAAAGTATAATGCTGTAGAGTTGTAGTTACCCGTGTTCCTAATTGTAACAGTATGCTAATGTCTAACTCTAGCACTTCACCTTGTGATCAGAAAGTCCATTACTACTGTAAATATCCTTAATTTCTCTCTTCTAGGGTTATGATCGTTTGCTAATAACGTCCTGGGGTCATGACCCAGGTGTAGTTCCTACTTCAAACGTGCTCACAATGTTGAATGATGCTTTAACGCATTCTGCTGTTCTTATTCAGGTACAAACTGCTCTGTATGTGTGATGAAAGCATGCATAGCTTTTTGATTTGAGCTGTTACATGGTAGAAGAAATGAACAATGTAGGAGAGCTACTCTTGTACTAAGAGCTGAAAAATATGTTTAACTTCTGTAACCAGTGCTGCTATGATTCAGTGGTGGTGAAGACATGGTTTGAACTGAATGCATATTACGTATGCAGTATTATGTCTAGTCGTAATATGATAGAGTTTTGCTAGCTGAAAATGAGATGAGGATTTATAAGAATGTTTGGGATACAGGAAACTGGAATGAAAGTGAGTCCACAAGCTTTAGACAGCAGGTAACTGGGGCACAAACTGTTATTCAAGAAACGGACTTTTTCAGAGTGCTTGGTATTTAACTCTTATAATTAAGTAAGAGCAACATGTGCTTTTTATCACAAACAGTAGAAATAGTGAGTTTGTCTAGTTGGGAGAAGTAACAGCATCCTCTTCTGTCCCTTTGCTTCAGCTGAAGTCTCATAATTATTCAAATAAATAAATGTTTAATATTATAAAAAATATAAAATCACACGTTCTCAAAGCTCTACTTGTCACAAACTTGACTGCTAAAAAATGTTCTGTACTAAGAGGTGGAAACTCTCTTTTGCTTCAGAAGTACATAATGATTAGGAAATCCATAAGCAGAGAGAAAAATTGCTTCTGTTCACTGAAGTTTAGCTTCATTACGTTTACTCAGATGCAATTTTAGGTGGAAAGGTGGGGAATTTAATTACTTGTTTCAGCTAAGGAAGAACTAATGTATAAATATCACTATCCGCTTTCATCAACATGAGCGGTACCCCTTAAAAGGAAGGACAAGTAGGACTAAGCTAACCTGACGAGTATATTTTTCTGTTCCTAATTTAATTTCTTGATATTTAGGGGCATGGGATGCACGGAGTGGGAGAAACAATGCACATACCTTTCCCATTTGATGAAGCTGAGCAGCAGGGAGGTAACTGACTGTCTTTAATTTAACCTACACCACCACAATTAATTTTCTTGCACGTCACCTTGTGCAGTAAGGTTGCAATAATCCTTTTAATACAAATTTTCATGGGTTTGTGAGTCAAATTAGATAAGAAACTTGAAAGAATATTTAGATGGTTGACAAGTCTATTCTGAGCTTAGAGAAACAGTCTTCTCCTTTCTGTCTTCCCTGTCCTAATTGCAGTGTGTTTTCTGGCTTCTCTTATCTGCTAGCACGGATGTAAGGAAGTAACTTCCACAATCTTTGTGCATTCTTGCTTATTAACTCGCATATTTATCACAGAAATAAATCTTCTATCTATTCTCTTCAGCATGTCTTAACTGTAAGACAGATCAGACCAAAATTAAAGAAACTTATCTTGATTAGTAGCATGTAGGAACTATTATGGAAGTGTTTTCCTCAGGAGGAATTTTGCTAGCAAAACCTCCTATTCCTTCAAAGCCTGCCTAGCTCAACTGAATTTTTGAAAGACAGGATTTAATATGCTCCAAAATACTCCTTGATGAGTAGGACACAAACTTTGCATAATTGAGGCCATAGCCTTCCTGACAAGAGCTGTCATAAAAGGATGAATTTCCAGATGTGAAATGTGAAGTTACTAAAGCTACCACTTCAGACAAATCTGGGCCAACTAGAAATAAACTAAATTGCCAGTTTAGTTTTTACTCACTTTAAATCTAGTTACCTTTATATTTGTGCTCTCTGGGTTGTCTGTTTTCTTCCACCTTAATGCTAGGTGAAAAATCTTGAAGGCAGAATCTCTTAAGTTCTAGCGTGGACAGGTTAATGTTGAAAATCCTTGTTAACCTCTAATCTGAAATTCTGAAGAATTAGAATGAAGTGTATGTGGAGCATGTGTCATGTACTGAATTCACCATAAAAGATTCTGGCACTGGAAGAGCTGAACATCTGATTCCCAGCTGAACCTTAACACCTCTGCTGTCTGTATTTGTCTGTGTGGGAGAGAGATTGTCTTCTGTTGTATTTTTTATTTTTCCGTGACACTCGCTGTACTATAAAATACTGACTAGTGCTTGGATAAAATCTTAGCTCGGCCTAGACATGTACTATGTGGTTATGGGGGAGGCTTCTTGTAAAGTAAACTGCAATATGTCTTGTTTTCTACTAGACTTCTCTCGACTGAACATGGGCATTCATACTGCTTTAAAAATTCTGAGAAACAAAGTAGACTTGCAGCATTTTTGTGGTTATGTCACTATGTTGAATCCTTCAAGTCAGCATGCTAACAGGAAGCTGAGCGACGCTTCTGATGGAAGAGGTTGGTTACCAATAATTGCATTTTTTTTTGTCTGTGTTCCCTTAATTTCACATACAGTCACTTAAGCAAAGGTGAACAAAGGATTACATTATTTGATTGGAACACTACAAAATACTATTCAACACAGATAGCAAGCCATTTGAGTGTAAATATTTGCAGTAGGCTTACTTTCTAATTCTTCTTTGTGACTAGCTCAAAAGTAGCAAATACAGACTGTAAAATCACTGGACTAGAACAATCAGCAGATTTAAGACTAATTTCCAAATTTTAAAAGGAAATTGTGTCAATTTTATATGCCAGAACTTAATCTTTCATAAGTGCATTGAGGATCCCTAAGTGACTCTTAAGTCCTAAAATGACTAAGTCCATATCTTTCTCTATATCCCTTCCTCCAGTTTTATAGCTGTATGGTCTTTGGGCAAAGCTTGTCATGTTCCTAAACTTATATTCAACTACATGTTTATGTAAGAATTACATTACCCTTAGGAGAGGCTGAACTAGCATCGGGATCTGATGTGAATGGGAGTACAGAATCATTTGAGATGGTAATAGAAGAAACATCAACAGACTCTGCAGTCAAGCAAAGTCTTGAAGGTAAAAACACAAGTGGCTTGTACTAAACATTTTTAGTCCAATGAGAGATCTTCTTTCTGTTGCCTGGGTCAAGTGCAATGCTAATTATTCTTTCTTCTTAAAATTCAGATTCTTTTAAATATTTAAGCAGTTGAGTAAAAGAACTGTCTTAAAGTATGAACTGTCCTATGGATCTTGATCCGAGATTTGATTCTGGGGTCAATGTTCTTGCTTCATCTTTTCTTGAAATTTGGCCTTCTCTTTGTTTTCTTTCTGTAGTACCCACAACAGAACTGGAATGGGTTCCACTGGAATTATGCTTTGGCATTCCACTCTTCAGCTCCGAGTTGAATCAGAAGGTCTGCAGAAAAATTGCCACTCATGGATTATGTAGAAAAGAAAGGTGAGCTGTCATTTATCAGCTACAGGCTTAACAGGTTTCAATGTCCAGAGCTTCTGCAAAAAATGATGCCTACAGTTTGGTGACTCTTAAGAGCAGAACTGAGCTAAGCTTCATAGAGTACCTAATTCTAGTGTGTAAGGTGGTTGGTTTTTTGGCATATAGATACCAGCTAGAATGCACAATCTAGTAGCCATTAGTTGTGGTAATATTAAGATTGGGTTGTTTTTGTAGCAGGCAAAAATTAATTCCTTGTAGTAAACTATGAACAGATTGGAGTGGGTAGGAAGAGTAAATTTAGGTGCCTTCCTACTCCTTTCCCCTTACTAGCTTAGCACAGGCTAGCATACGTCCTCCTAAATGTTCTGGGGTGGTGAAATTTTCTTTACTAGTGGTACCTTATTTGCTAAGTTTATGATCGAGCTGTCTTCTGCATATTACCAAGCTTTTATTCATCAAAGATTACTCTTTCAACAATGGGATTTTGGTGTGTTGTTTGTTTTTCTAGGGCATGCTTCTGGAGATGAGTCATGATAAAGTCTAATATATTAGTATCTTATGCAAAATAGCTTTTTTCAATTGATAGTTTCGCTGTAGTATGTTGTAAATGGCAGGAAAAAGAGCATTTAGCTCACTAGGCTCAAGAGCAGATGAGTCAAGCACCCCTTCAGTTGTGATGATATTACCAAACTTTCTGTGTGAAATCTTTTAACTGGAGCTACTTGTGAGCAAGTTACTGTGATGGTACTTCAATAGTAAAAATTTGTACACCTTGGACATAAGTGCTGCTTCTTCATTTTTGACAGCCTTCAAAAACTCCTACATTCCAGTAGAAAGCTGTCTCTTCAGGTCCTCAATTTTGTTCATTCATTCCAGGTAAGGAGCTATAATCCAGATGTAAATCCTTCTGTATGGTCTATCATCCATCCCTCTTTTTACTGCTGCTTACTCTTCTTGGGTGGATGGAAACATGGTTTGTTTCATTTGCTTTTTCTTTAAATGGTAACTTTATTAAAAGCACTATCAACCTCAAATTCTACTGGTAGCAGAAAGTGAGTGCTTCCCTATCCTTTTACTAGCCTTATTTAATACTTGTCTCTTAACAAGTTGGTTGCATCTTCTGTGTAATTAGTTCCTTTTTTTTTTCCTATGGGACTTGCACAGCAAAATTGTTTTTCCCTCCTCCTTTTGTAACACAGCCTATTCTGCTGGTTAATTCTTGGCTATGTTAGGGAAATTTACTGCAAACCATGGATATGTTAATCTTTTGAGATTTCATCTGCATCTCAAGTCAGCTGTATTACCTTAGGAAAAAATAAAGTACATTAATATGTATTTCATACCAATTACTTTTTGCACTTGTCCAAAGATTCCTAGAACTTGGTGCTGAATTAGTGTAAAAATGTAAAACTGCATATTCTGGGAGGGTTTTTTACGAGCACAGATAGAGAATAGAGTTCTTGTGTAGTGAGGAAGGAGGAATTCCAGGTCTGCAAACTTCTGCATGGCAGCGCACGCTAGCAAGGTATGTCCCCTGTTTAGCTGTTTGTGTGCTATTGCAGAGAAAAGTATGTACCTATCTTTTCACTAAAATAAGGAACTTGCAGGTTACTTAAACAGGTAGTGTTGTGGATGGTATGACCCTGAAACTGCTGCCTCGTGAGAATGTTGGGAGATTCCCAGTAGATAGGAAGCCTTGAAGCCATCTGTCAAACAGTTGCTGGTGACTCCTAACCTTATCCCTTAGTTACTATCTTAGGGACACACTGTTCTTGATGATGATCATCATCATAGAAAAGAAGGTGCTGAAGTGATTTTTAAGCTAAAAATATGGTCAAGTCAATGCCTCCAAATACAGATATACTTCTTAGCACAGTATGGGATAAAGAGCAGTACAATAGCTGTCCTGAGGATTTTATAGAGTTACATTCATTTTGCTATATGCTTCCTTCAGTTTTAAGCCTCAGTCTTTCCTGAACGTTTCTTGGAAGCCAAATAATGAATGCACAGGTGCAGCTGAGGCAACGGTGTGCTTGTTTCATGCTTCCCTTTGGTTTTGTTCTTACTTCCATAATGTCTAGGTGTGCACTGGATTAAAGCAACACTCTTCAGAAACACTGTGTTTGCAGATGAGATTACATTAGCCTGTCATATTCTAGCTGTTAAATCTTTCCCTGTTTGTCTTGTGTTTAAGATGCTATTTTTTTTTTCTTCCTTTTGCTTTTAGGAAGGTATTTCAACACTGGATCAGCTCCATGATGCTGGTTCTTCAAGTTCACTCTTGCAGCCTATTTCTGCAGATATGGGTGTTCCCCTTCCTGCCAAGAATCTCATGTTCAAAGAAGGTGTATTATCTGAATGGAATGGATGGTCCCCTTCCTCAGTTTTTTTCAACCACACCTAAGGAACAGGTTAAATAGGGGTTCCAATGCATCGATCACTAAATGCCTTTCTTCTATTACGGTGAATTCCTAGTGTCAACCACTAAGAAGTGTACTGCTGCTGCAGCATAACCCGTGTAAAAGTAGTGTTACAAAAATGTGTTGTGTTGCAGTATTGAGGAAGTGCTTAAACTGTCTAGAACTTGTTACTCATTACTGCATATCTTGCTGCAACAGAGAGCTTTTTAGCTGTCAGCACTATTTTTATCTTGAGACAATCTTTCTTTTATAACTAAACATGCCCTTTCTAGGCTTTCTGATGATTGTTAAATTTCTATGCTGTCACCACAAAATTGCAATAGTAGTTTTCTATGTTCGTTACTCAGACATAAATTCTGTTTAGTTTTGTACTGTATTATTGAAAATTTTTCTGTATAAAGGTAAGAGGTTTGTCTCTTCCTCTGAAAGCTCAGTTATACCAACTGTTTAGCGGGGAAAAAAGTATCATGGTGATTTTGGGCATTAAGAATCGTTGAATTCTATACTTCAGCTTAACACTGGGGCCTTGAGGAATCTGTACAAATGGAAGGAGGTTCGATGCTTACAGGAGGCTGAGTTAGCACACACTCAGAGGACTGCTGCTGACTTTGGAGATGAGTAGCAGCCACTTTGGAGATAAGCGGTGTACTTTTCATCTCTGGTAGAATTTGGTGGAGTTGCAGAATTACGGAAGGGCTGAAGTGGTCGGCCGTGTTCATGGGATTCTTCATTATAGTGGCTTCATCGTGCTCTTGGTATGAAACCAGGAGCGTCTGACAGCTGGATCACGTTGGGAGTTAGTCCCTCATTGTTATTTGAAGCTGGTGATTGTTGCTGTGGGATAAACTCAATTTATGACGTCAGGAGTTAAGATAGATAACTAGTTTTGTTCTGTTGATTAATGTTTTAAAGAACAGAGCTCTTGATTTTTCACGACAGTCATTAGCGAAGGGAGAGAACAGCAGAGGATGTGTAGGCAGAGACTTCTCTCAATCTGTTTTCCTTGAACCATTAGCTACTGATTATGACAAACATTAACAGTGAGCTCTTTCATCTAAAATCATGTTCTTGCTCTATTTGTAGGGGATAATTTTATGTAGCATGATTTCACTTTGTTTATAGTGGGGACTAACAATTTTTTTCCCAGCTTAAAAAAGTGTGTCCCATTTAGCACATGGGGAGATCAAAAGATGTAAAATGTTAAGACTTTTTAACCCAGCTATTTAAAGGACTCTGCCAATTCTCTTCCCTACTGGAACTGCCTTGTTTTAAATAGCCATAATTAAAAATGAGACTTAACCATCCTGTCATTACTAGCTAACAATATGTAACGGATCAAGAATTTGTCATTGGCCCAGATGATGCTGGAGAACAGCAAGGATTAAAACAGTGGTGTTTGGGTCTATTTCCTGTTCTGTATGGCTGTAAGGAAAAAAAACAAACCCAAAACAATAAACAAACAAAACATGACAGAGGTTTGAAAAGAACAAATATACCCTGACAGGATAATGCAGTGGCAGCTGTGAAAACTCCATTCTGTGTTTTGGTTTTTTTCTTAGTTTTGCTTTGTGTGTGTTTTTTGTTTGGTTTTTTGTTGTCAGTTGTTTTTTTGCTTTATGTATGTTTCTAAAGTGTAAATGTTGGACTTGTGCTCTAAGAAACTGGAAGTCTAGTACTTCAGTCTGCTCAGAGCTGCTTTCTTATATCTGTTTTGGTTTTGTTTTACCAACAGCAGCTGAACTTGGTATTCTGCATATATTACAGAATTAGGTTATCTATATACAGTTGATCATTTACACTATAGTGACTTCTGTACTGGATGTGCATACTCTCCATAGTGTGTTGTTTTGTTTTTTTAAGTTGCCTTCCTTCAAAAAAAAAATGAAGAGTAATTGGATGTCAGTCTGCTAGAAATTGCAGAGGAAATAATTACTGTGAGAATTTTCATGTGGAGATAAATAGATCAGTATCTAGGACTCTAGAGAGCAGTAGGTCATGGCTTACTTACACTTTCAGTACTCTAGATGTTACTTCAAGTGCTACAGTGAGCTGTAGTAGATGAGCTAGTTTGGTGTATTGTATCTGAGCTTTGCCATGCGCTGTCTATACTAGTTTGTAAAGTGGTGATAGTGCGAGTTGTAGAGAAGTTTGAAAATGGATGAAAGTTTCTTGTTCTCACTGCATATTCTTCAGTGTTACTAAGTGAAGGATACCCTTTGTTAGGTTGTCTAAAGTTTCTAAATAAAAGTAGCCTGCTCTTCAAAGTGGTTTAATACCTATAAATCTTAGAGTTAATGGTGAGAATTCCAGATATCTTGCAGTTTTTTATAACTCAAGCCCCTGTAATTTGTGCTTCAGCACTAATTTTGGAACTTAAATGGTCAAGTCTGCACATCTGAAGTTTACTGAAAAGATTGTAACCAAAGAAGTCCATAATATACCTGAAACTTGACTACAGCTGCAGTGCTTGGGATGGTCCAGAGGCTTTGTCAAAGTATGTGACTTCTGTTTTTAATGCAGTGTAAAAAGTAGGATCTCAAAGATCTTCATACTGAAAGAATCTATTTTATATTGTATTGCAAATAAAGACAAATTAAATAATTTCTTTTTCTTCGGGAAGTTTTATTCACAGTGGGGAAAATCAGGTGCATTACAATTTGTAAAGCTGTTTTAAGTTTCTGTCTTCAGCAAGGTTTTTAACTTGCAGAAGAGAGGTTGGCTTCGTGCTCTGGCACAACTCAAGTAATGTTCAGTCCAGATGGATATACCTGAAGATTTCAGGAGCAAACTAGAACATGTGTTATGTTTGTTTTCAGGTTTTTGATCATGACTTATTTCACAGTTCTTCCTTCTTTTCCCTCATCATTTTCAATTTTTCCTTTATTTCCTTGTTCAATGTTCCAAATGGTTTGTATTTTGAAAGTTTTAAAGTATGACTAACTGAATACAGTTGCACTCTTCTGGTGTGGCATTGTTAATATTATACATTAAACTGTACAAAGTCTGTGTTCAGTTAAATTATTGGCACGTGTAACAAATGTTTTCAAATAAACTGTGGTGTAGGACAAACCATGTGCAGAATCCTTCGCATGCAATATCTTTTTCTTGGGCACAGTACTAAGATGTCACACTGTCACTCTAGTGCTCAGGACTAACAAATGTCATCAAAGTATGCCTTGTCTTGTATGCAGCTCTGGGGAGAAGGGAAGGTCCGAGAGGATGGTGTACGCTCTATGTCCTTCAGCCACAGTCTAAACCTGTAGTGTTTGATTCCATATATTTGAAGGCACTTGTGCATGTGGAGTCTTGTCCATTTTCTTTGACTAAAGACATTTTTTGATGAGGAGCTTGAAAGAAATGAGACAAAATTGATATTTCTTTGTTTATTTAAGGTAACCCAGACTGAGGATTCTTCTTAGCAGTGTAACTGCAGAGTCTGACTGCTTGATTACAATATAAAAAAAGAAATGCAGACCTAGGTGGTGGAAGAAACATCATAACCTCCTTGGGTTTAAGCTTTCCTTTATTCTATCTCATATCTTCATGAGAATGTGTATGTAACTACCTTTTTTTGGTGTTTTTGTGGGTGGGTGGGTTTTTTTGTGTGTGCGTGTTTGTTTTTCTTTCTGGTGGCTTTGTTTTGTTTGTGTGTATGGTGGTGTTTTGTTTTGTCTGGTGTTTTTTTGGTGTGGCCCCCCCTTCGGACAGGAAAAAAAAAAATTTAAAAGCTGAAAGAGATTGACAACAAAAGCAGGAGGATTTAAATGTTAGTAGATGTTGCACAGTGCAGGTATTCACTGGTGCACTGGAACAACTGGTAGCGGGTCCTGAGATGCTGATCATATTCTAGGCGTGGAAACTGAAACCCTGTGTTTTCTGAGTCAGGCCTTCATCCACCAAGCTTAGACAGGCACAAATATCCCCTCTCATTTTGTAACATTAAGTGCTAAAAAAGACCTTTATAGATTATTTTAGAATACTATTTTGAGAACAACTCTAAGTTTAATTATTTATTTATTTGTGTTTCTTTTTTTTTTTCCCCCTAAAAGTTACACTATTGTCACACAATAACCAGTGTGATATCTGCTCTTACTGCATCCTGCAGCCAACATTGTTAGGAGTGAAAAACAGTGCGTTACTGCATGACTCAGTAGGTGTGAGTTGTAGGACTAGCTACAGGGAGGAATTAGAGAAGGAATTGTAAAGATTTTACCTGTATTGGGTCGTAAAATATTCCTGTTATTTGCAGAGGTAGAAGTGCCCCTGAATGCTTAGAAAATATTGTATTAGTTAGTACATGGAACTTAAACAAGGTTTTCTAGTATTCTAGCAATACAATCTACAAGTTATTATTAATTTAAGACATACCTGTATTCTGTCCTCTTCCTTGTGCAGCCTGAACCTGTCCTAAGTAGACATCAAAATGGAAAAATATAATTTACACTGTATTTGGTTCAGGATTACTGTGACCTGCCTTTTTCACCGAGTCTCATTTTATAGCTGTCAAAGGTCATGGTTCATATATAGAGAGTTTTCAGTAAAATACTCAGAGCTGTATATTTTGAACCTGTTAAAAAAGGATCTCCTTGCTCTGTCATGTAGATTAGCATAGTTAACATGTCCTTCAGTTAGGAATATTACTTGTACCAGTCTCTGGCATTTAGATGGTTTGTAGTTACTGCTGTGATTTGCTTTCTTTGTAGCTTTCCTTCACTCACTCACGTGGATTATTTATGTTTATTTCTAGCTCAGTACCATCCAGTTGTGCTGGTTTTGTGGGGAAGGTTAAAAAAAGCTCCCAACACAAAACAACCTCCCAGACCAGATACTACCCCTTCTGCAGAGAGTGAGTGGATACAAACAAGCAGGCAGACTGTAAATAATGAGACAGTGCTGAAAATAATGTGGGAGAATCCATGTGTCTGAAATGTCTTCACCACTGTCTACACAAAAGGCCTTTTTTTTTAAGGTGACTGGGTTATTAAATTCCCATTGTTCAAAAAATAGTAAAGTCTCAAAGCATTTGTGGATGAAAACCATGTCTTTAATCATGCCTTTCATTTCATTAATTATTCTTGGGAAGCTTCTTAACAAACTTATCCTTTAACAAGCTTTTATTCATTAGTTTTCTCAGAAAGATTGGTTCCAAAGCCTGGTGAAATCAACAGGAATGTTCTAGCTTACTCCTGTGAACATTGGTCAGGGGCCCAAGAGATATTTTTATCAACAAGTTATCATAAGTGAGACCATTTTGAATGGTTGTCTCAGAAAACAGGAATTGCTGCTCCTTGGGAACTTAATCTTGCAAATTAGGTGACAGCAGATAGCTTATGTTTGACCCAAACCTGAACCTTCACAGGCCACTGGAAGCCCTTTGATGGGATTTGTAGGAGCTGCCCTGAGAGACCTTGTGAACTCCAAACACCAAAGAGATCCTGTTTAAGGGAATAACAGGCTCATCTGCCAAAACTGACAAAGCTTTTAAACTCTGTAAGCTCTGGCTTCAAATGGACCATAGCTAGACCAGGCTGAGTTTTCAGGCTGTGGAGGGAAAAATCTGTCTGTGCAGCAGTGTTCTATGGGGTTGTGCAGAGCATGGTTCATGTGGGAGATCAGTATGTGCCAAAGATGATGTGGAAGAAAATTAACTCTGAGGCTGAGAGCTTACCTTGTTTAAGGTTTGCCACAGCTGAGCCTGAATGTGTATATAGCACTCTTTACAAGGTCAGTAGAAACAGAGTACAAGAGGGTAAGACAGAGATTAGCTCAATATCAGAAGTATTTTATGACACTTTTGAAATGAATTAACCCTACCCTTCACACCCACGAACAAGGAGCGATGTGGATTTCTCTCTGTGCTTCTTCTGATTGTGCTGGGTCTTGGGTCTGTGCTCTCCTGCTGTACTTTACAAAGGCATGTTACCACTGCCCCTGCAGTAAACTGGTTTCTGTCATGCTTTCACTGGTTGGGGCAAACAAAGTTGTAGTAGAGGTTAAAAGGTTGGAGTTTCATTTCTATGGTCTGCAAGACTTGTTCTTCCTTCAAATCTGAGATGTCAGTGAGCCTATGGCATATGAATGTGTGTTCATTAAACAGGAGTTCTGTGCAAGCTGGAGGCTGAGGCAGGACTGGGAGAAGTCTGTAGCAAACTGGGGATTGACAGTCACCAGGTGAATCCCAAGAACTGAGTAAGAAATGAAAGCAGTGGAGTTGAGAAACCTTGGTTGGGAGCAAGTTCTGTAGTGAGTAGGGAGGCATGGAGGCAATAAAGGATGGGAACAGCACAGAGAAATGGAATTTAGAGTGGACCTTGCAAATGATGGGAACTCATTTGAGAAGGCAAGCAGCTACTCCATGAACAAAACATGCCTGGCTTTCTCCAACTTGGTCAGCACCTTTGATGGACTTAGGATTAATTTGATGGGAAAGATGGCATCCAAAACAAAATGCCAGCTGTTCTCCTTAGTGCCAGGATGGAGCCCTTACCCAGGGCTTCCTGAATTTACGAGCCCTGGTGTTCTGGGGCTACTGAAGAGCTTTCAGTGCTTTCTCTAGCACTTACACTGTTGTTGTCTCTGCAGTTGTGGTTTTTGTTTGTTTCTTTTTTTTTTTTTTTTTTTGTTTTGTT
>JAAGNO010000664.1:0-10559 GCA_033439905.1 Ceryle rudis | reverse complement strand
GCTCACGCCTTGTAGGACTTCCCCAGCGAAACCCCCACTGCTTGATCATGGACAGCAGCTTCTCAGCCACCTCAGCGGCCAGCAAGAGTGATGAGGAGGAGACCCATGTAAAATAGCACCTTATAAATCAAGTCAACTACATGATGCCCCTAAGCAGATAGAAAGGACAGTCCATAGCAAACGGGTGTAATAAAGCTTTGTGGAAAAAAAAGGTGTAATAAAGCTTTGTGAAAAGCCATCGAGCCTGAGTGGGTTTAGAAATAAAACAGTAAAATGGGGTTTCACAGCATGACAAATACTGTCTAGGAAACCTGGGCGCACCCCGGTGCCAAGGCAGCGCTTGGAGGACTGCGTTGTGTCTCGTGGGCTGCGTCTCATTTGTAGGACCACAGAGTTTCATCAGGGGGCAGCTGCAGGCAAAGCACGAGGGAGCTGAGAAGGAGACTGCGGGAGCCACGGCAGGGTTACCATGTGGTTTAATTTTCAACTTCAATAGCTGTGGCAGGTTTTAAGAGGGGTAGTTTTACTCAGCCTCAGTTCAGTGGAGCTGTTTTTCACTGCAACTAAAAATAAGGAAAAGTAAACCAGTTGGAGGCAGATAACAGGCATGGGAAATTGTAGCCCAAAGAATTAAAGCCTGGTGAAGGTGTAAAGCAACGAGAATCAGTACAGTGCTGCAGTATGTCAGCAAAAAGCTTAGCTGGCAGGGATGCAGCAGTTCTACACGTGTGCAAACGCACTTGAGAGAGGGAGATGCACTTATGACATTGAAAAAGCACAGCACAAAAAATAAGAAAGATTTCAAAATACATCCAAATTGGAAACACTACTGTCAAAAGCTGACTTAAACACAGTAAAATATTGCTGTAGCTCTTTTTTTGAAGTCCTGAAGTGCTACTATAACAAAAAATAAACACACTGATAAAATAGGAGTGAAGAGCAATGCCAAACTCCCAGAGAAGTGAACGGCTGATTTGCCCAAGCTGTGTTTCAGGCCTGGCTCCAAAGCTGGCTTTGCAGCCCAGGATCCAATGTTAATTTGTCACAGATGTTCTCCTGTAAGAAAAAGAAGTTGAGTGTGTTTATTTCTTTTGTGGCACAGGCCAGAGGGCAGTTCGGGGAGCAATTGGAAGCCTGCGAATTCCAGTTACTTGATCAAATAACCCATTGGAGAAAAAGATGTTGCTATGTGGAGTTATACGTGCACATCCACACCCACCCACTTTCCCCCCTCCCAGGTCTGACAGCAACTAAGTTTCACTTCCATCCAAAACTGAGGCGGGGGAATTTAGGTACCCTAGAAAAACAGTGTAATGCACGTGGCTGGTGAAGTACCATGGGTTTTCCATACCACAGCCTTAAGGCCACCTCTTTTTTTATACCCTCAGAGAAGCCACTGCCCAGCTTTGTGCCAGGGCTTCAGGATGCACAGGCAGGTCAGGCTCTCCAGCCAGGGCAAGGCTCGCTGCCTGCTGTGCAAGAGCTGTGAGGAGGAGGCATCACTTCTGGGCACAACCCATCTTCTCAGCTCGCCTATGCCCAGACAACTAGCAGGGCTGCAGTGACAAGTTTCTCCCCGACTGCCCATCCCCAGCACCTTGATCGTTCAGTAACTTAAGTGAGTGGCTAATCCTTCAGGGAAAAGAAAAGGCAGAGTATGAGGAAGAAAATAAATCTGCCCCTGAGGACAAGGGCTGCTATTTCAAAGTTGCCCTGACCACCCAAAAGCACGGGCCTTTGATATTACCCATGTCAGGGCTGGCTTTGATGGGGGAGAAGGAGAAGCACTGCCTTGCACCCAGGCTGCGTGGGGAGCCATGGGATGGGTGGCAGGCTAAGATAGACCAATAAGACTCACTTGACAGGGAAATGGGAAGGAGACAGGATCCAAGCTCAACCCGCAGCATCAACAACAGTCCTTTCTGGGTGCCTATAAAGAAAAAAACCCAGTAAAATCTTAGGCAAGAGTTAAGTATCTCATGACAGTCCTGCCGATACAGGGTACTGAAGTCCTCTCCGGGGTCCCAGTTCCACCAGCACCGAAGTCAAATATCACGTGTGAATATGGGACGTTGCTTCCAGGGGTGGCAAGCATGGGTGCCGAGCTACAAAGAAGCATTCCCCACAGGGCACAAAATATATACGAACCCCCCCACCCCGCTGACCTACAACTGCATGGTAGCCCCACAGGCAGCTCAGCTGAAGAAAGCTGGGGAGGTAACACCTTCTGACACCTGGGTCAGAAGCCACATCAACCACCCTCACTTGAAGTGGTTTGATTTCTGGAGGAGTCTCTGCAGAAACCCGTGTCATGTGGCAGACACCAGAGCACAGCAGGCAGCAGGGAGACCCAGGCTGCCCTGAGAAAAGCCAAGAGAGCAACGTTTTTCTCTTATTCCTGTAGCCAGGGCTCAGCCTGGATACGTTACGACTTTCTAATCAACTTTCAAATGCTACCTAGAAAATCACTGCAGAAAAATCAGATGATTTGGAAACAATTTTAGGCTTGTTCATTTCTTTTCACAGAACATCTGCAATTCCCTGCAACTGTAACTGCTGTCATTGTCTTCTGTCTGAAAATGAAGCTGGCACTCGTACAGCCTCCTTCCAAATAACTGCAGGTACTTAAATTCCTTAGGGGAGCACATTTTTGGTGCGCAGGGCTTTACCTCACAGCACCTCTGCCCTTTCCCCAGGGACGTGCATGCATTCATCTGCTCTACTGACATCCCAGGGGCCATGGCCCTGCACTCACCAGCTGTTCCCAGTGGCATGGCACTCACAGCTGGACGGGAAGCGGTACAGCTCCAGCACAGGCTGCATGAGGAGTCATGCGGATCCCATCAGCCACAGGAGCTGGGTGCCTAAATCTCCACCTGCTGTGCCAAAAAACGTACTCTGCCAGGTGCCTGATGCTGTTCCAAACCTATCATATCTGCTGGGTGATGCTCAAATGAAGTGCAACTGCTGCATTAAAAGGGTTGATAAAACACTAAGCAAATATACCTCTGAAAACACCACATCCATCCTAGGTAATACGTTTTGGTTCTCTTAATGAATCACATCTTTACATCCAAAAATCTGTTTAGTTTCCAGCAAGGAATCAGAAGATGACTAACATGCAATATTTCCTCTGATCCTGCCAAAACAGCCATCTGGTGGCTGGTTAAATGCAGAAGGATCAGGACTTTCTTTAGGATATTGAAGGCTGTAATACAAATAGGTTACAAATAATAGGCTGTATTTCGAGGTAAAACTGTTAGACTTTTAGCATTCAACACTCAGCTTTGCTCTCGGCTTTCTGAAGCATTACTCCTTACGCTGCTGACTACACACTTGCACTTACATGTTTTCCTATTTTTTGGCTCAGTGGAGCAAGCAGTCAGCTTTTCCCTCATTCCTGAGGGATCTCAGGTTACCGTGCATGTTGTTCTGCTCTCACAGACTTAGCCAGTGGCATATTAAAAATGTATATTTTCCATTTCATTTTTCTCCTTGCCAGAGTTGGGTTTGATGGCACTTTTCTTCTCCCACTTGCTAGGTACTGTTAACAACCTACGAGCTTATTCCCAGATGTAAAAAGGCAGGCAACAACACATGCCCTCTTTAACCCCTGCTGGGGATATAGTCCCTGCAAGTCACAAAAGCACTGCTTCATTTTTAACTAAGGAAATTTCTAGTGCATCCCTGCAGCTAAACTGTGTTTGAGTGTATTCATTTTTTAAGGAGGTAGGCGAAAGCCAGGCAGAGGGGGGCTGCCTCGTGATGCAACAGCCTCCTGCAGCTGCCTGCGTTCCTGCCCTGCTGATGCACGGCATGTGTTCCCACAACAGGGCCTGGGGGGGCTCCAGTGCCTGCCCCTCTGCCCTGCCCTTGGGCTGCGTGGGAGCCAAGTGGCACGTGTGTGGCTATGGATGAGCACCCACCAATGGGGCTCTGGGGCACCCTGTCGTTCTCTGTTTTATTCCAGCTTTGAGAACCATTAAGCTGCTAAAACTAAGCAGCAAGTTCAAAAGAAAAAAATAAAACCAACCAGAAATATGGTGCAGTCTCGTTACAGCTCTGAGCTGAGGTCCGTGTGGTGGGGAATAGCCACCTGCCTTTTCCTTGCCTGCCACTGCCGTGGCTCAGTTTAGCAGTTTCATCAAAGTCCTGGAAGAAAAAAAAGTCAGGATAAAAGGTTTGACTCCCCACAGGCATTACCCAGCACGGCTCCAACAGCCTGCACCACTGTTCAGCTGCCCAGAGCCTGGTACCTGACCTGAGGAGAAGCCCAAATGCTGCAAGGGCAGCATCTGCCCATGTGTTCCCTCCTTTACTAACCGGCGTTTTTATCTTGTTTACAATTAGGTTAAGCACTTTGAATCATTAAGTAGAACTGATGTTAATAATATTCTTTTACAGATGTGCTAGAAACAGCATGGAAATCTCAAGAGGCAATTTAATCACTGTCATGATCCCCCAAAACACCGAGGATGTAACCGCTCTTCCTATGGCAAAAAAGGGTGACAGTTTCAGTGGCAAATACATTAGCGATTGGGTAACTGCCACGTGTGAAGGGCATGAACTAGAGGACTAGACAGTAAATCTTACAGATGTAAAAGAACATTACTACCTGAGCTGTTTAAAGGAATTATACTGTCTGTTGGCAAAATATTTTATTTTCTCTTAACTGAGCGTGTAAAGAAGTAGATCACCACTCAGTGCGAACTTCTGAATTGGTGCCTCACTGTTTGGATTTACCCGTGGCCATACAATCGTGGATGACTGCAAACGATTAAATGCATGAAGTCAGCACCTTACCGACAGAAAATACGTGAAACTGAAAAGTCAAAAAAGTCACAGGAAAAAACGTTCTAAAATTATTTCTGTATTTATACTCTAATAGGACGCACAGCAGCAAGGAGGGCAGGAGGATGTTTCTAAAAGGTAAGATTTTTGTGCAAATAGCCATCAGTGAAGATACCCAGAATCATATATTCCACGATTCATAGTTCTAGCAACCTCTGGTAAGAGTTTGCATGGTGTGAAACTCAAACCAGGACACGTGGATATACTGTAACCCTTAACCTATGCAAAAAACCATCCAGGTTTCATGCCAGCTTGCAAATCTTCAGCAACAGAAGCCAGGCCATCTTTGCTTTATACAAATCTAAGCATAATGGACTAAACTTGAAACTTGGTTTGTTTCAATTTCTTCTCTTAGGTAGTTGGAGATAATGCATCCATCCTTCAAAAGCTGATGAGACCGATTCTCAAAGTGAAAAAGGACATGAGACTTCTGTCAATTCAAAAACCAGTTATTCAGGAGAAAAAAAAATCTGCTTTACTGACAGTCTCTCTTGAGACCTCAGGTCATAGCCAAGAACTCATCTAGCTACCCTAGGAAAGAGACCTGAGACCTGGCCCCTCACTACGAAGAGGACATTGAAGTGCTGGAGCGTGTCCAAAGAGGGGCAATGAAGATGGTGAAGGGTTTAGACAACCAATCTTACAAGGGACAGCTGAGGGAACTGGGGTCGTTCAGCCTGAAGAAAAGGAGGCTGAGGAGAGACCTTCTTGCTCTCTACAACCACCCAAAAGGAGGTTGGAGCAAGGTGGGAGTCGGTCCCGTCTAACAAGTAACAAATGAATGGGCAAGAGGAAACGGCCTCAAACTGCACCAGGGGAGGTTTAGATTGGGTATTAGGAAAAAAAATCTTCACAGAAAGGGTTGTACAGCACTGGAACAGGCTGCTCAGGGAAGTGGTGAGGTCACATCCCTAGAGGTGTTTAAAAGACCTGTAAACGTGGTGCTGAGGGACATGGTTTAGTCATGACCTGGCAGTGCTGGGTTAATGGTTGGACTTGATGATCTTGAAGGTCTCTTCTAACCAGAGTGACTCCATGATTCTATAACTCAGAAAGATTTTTAGGCTCACAGTGATTTCAGTATAACTTGGTGTCTTGAAAAGCTCTGAAGAGACACAGATTCACAAGTGCCTTGCATGGCATTTAGAAGAGCTGCACTCCTGGGAATGTCAAGACAAATGCTGAAAAATACTTAATAGCCTGCTGAGGGGCTGGGAGCGAAAAGAGACTGCATTGTCCTTAATGCACGCCAGGATATCTTCCGTTGGAGAAACTGTACTGTGGAGTAAGGTATTTTCCTTAGTTTGCTGGTAAAATGGAGGTACAAGGAAAAAAAAACCAATTCATTTAAAGAAAAAAAAATAGCAATATGGTTTGTGATGCTCATGGGCTGGTCCCTTCCAGAGGCTAGGCTGCAACACAACTGCACTTTGAGTTGTATTTGACAGAAGCACATTTTTCCCTAAAAACTCTTTGGTTTCAAAGCGTTCTGATGCTGCAGAGAGCGCTACTTTTATCCACAGTGGGGTAAAGCTGCATCTCACATCTCATTTCAACACACAGCAGCTGTTTCTGCAGCAAGAGATTACAAAACACGTAGCATTTGAGGCTTATTCGCAGAGACTCTTTGCATTGCTACTCTCTGAGCAATCACAGTTTTTCCTCCAGAGAAGCTCCACGGTGTACAGCAGATTATTGGTCTCTGCCTTGGCATCGGGTGCTCTGACTGAAACGCATCCTGGGGCTCAGAGAGAAGACATCAGCAACTAGAGAAAGGCCAGAGGCACAATCTCCTGCATCATCTTGCATTTAACTGCCTCCCAGGCCTGCTGCAGAGAAAGCTCCAGCAAAGTTATTCCATATTGATAAAAATCGGGTGCAATTTAAGAAGCTTTAGCCAAAGATGGAAGCCACATGCCAAGGAATTCTGCAGCACAAACCTCCCAGATTTTTATCCCTGAAGCAAGTGGTAGTGATTTCAACTCAGAAGAGAGACAGGGAGACTGTGGGGGTGAAGTCCAGGGCATGCTTGATGCAACTGAATGGAGATAAAAATCCTGATTCCTTAGAGGTGGACAGGGTTCAAGTAAAAAGGGATTTTAGTAGGCTGAGCAGAGGATTCCTAAAAAGGAAATTATTTTCCTCCTTTTCATCAACAAAAAGACTGTTCCAGTGACAGAGTTACCATGGAAACCAATTTTGAGCATAACAAGCAAGCATTTATGGTACAGAGCTTATTTTAAAGGATGGTGAACCAGCAGCATCCCATTCTCCTAACTGGTCTGATAACCTGTTCAGATGGCCCAAAGAACTAAAATAACACATTTTATAGTGTAGACTGGCAATGCTAAATGGAGCTGTTGCAGCTTCATATTGCTGTGCCTTTATGACCTTCAAAACTGCAGATGGGGGACTCCAGAGAAAGCTTCTCCCAGGAGACAGCTTTAGCCAGGCTGACTGGCACCGCAGCTCTTAGCAAGCAAAAGCCAGAGACTGGAGAGCACCTCTCCCTGAGTTAATTCAATTAGCACTGTCCTTTTGTGTCATTCAGTTTTACTGTGAAGGTGGGTTTTTTCTCCCCCATATACTGAAAATTCCATCGTCAAACCGAAAGGCAGAGGTGACTGACAGAAGTGAGGAGGGCAGTGCTCTTGCTCCTTGTGATGCCTTTACACACATATTTTGCTTCTTCCTGCAGCTGCTGCACCAACAAAGGGAACAGGGAAATGCCTGCCACCCCAAGGGCTACTACGATGCTGACCGCAGCTCTTGGTGGCAAATATTTTCCTCACTGGCTGTGGGGAAACTGATGAAAAAAAGCAACTAATGTTGCCCATAAAATCTGGCATACATTGAAGCAAGCACATAGCCCCAGACTGCCCATCTGCTTTACTCCAGCTGAAGCAGGAACAGGTCACCCCTTTACATTAGGCATGCAGGGGTTTCCCATTATCCCAGCCCTTCGAGCTCAAAAGCCAGGAAGGGCTGTGACCTTTCTTTCAGAAGGGCTCATCACCTCCCGAGTCTGCTCCTTCTGGTGAAAGGGTTAATTTCTGCCAGGGTAGCTCAGTGCTAAGGAAGGAGGAGGAGACACCACCTTGCACAGCCGGAGGTATTCTCAAGGAGAGAGCATCGCTCTGCAGCAGGGAATAAAAAGCCACTACAATAATGGTTGTGAGAGGGAACTCACTGGCACCTGAAATTTTCATTCCTGTTAAATGCAAATGCAAGCAGATAAAAGCTACTTAAATATATTGCCCCCAGCTTTCCCATTTTGGGAGTAGCCCCGTGAGGCTGCAGGTGATAATACTCACCCTCTGAAGAAAAAAAGTCAGTCTGGTTCACACTGATCTGGGATTCAAGCACGAGGTGGAGATAAGACATTTCCAGGGTCTCTCTGGACACGTAATGTTCTTCAGAGTAGAAGTCATAAGGCTTTTTTTTCTTTCCTTCATTTTCAGTTTTTGCTCTGGTTTACTTTTTATCTTTATTGCTTCTCCTAGATCTTCAAAGGCTGAGGGACAGGAGGCTGGACACATCCATTATTGTTATTTCAGACTTCAAAGAGAAAGAACACATGGACATGAGCTCTAAAATATTTTTTCCACGCCAGGCTATCAAGAGCTTTTCAGCTTTCCAGATACGAGGCTGTTCTCTGCACACGAGTAACCCAAGGAGCAGTATCTTCACTCACAGCCACCCACCGTGCTGGAAGGAGAACCTCGCAGCCAGGAGTCCCAAGATCAGCCTCTAACAGCTAAAACCCAAGCTAAGATGACACCTGTCAGGTGAAGCAAAGATGAGAGGCAAAGCCTGGGCTTTTGCAGGATGTGAGCACAGAAGGGGATGAGTAGATAAATTAATTTAATCAGATCATGGAATCCTAGAATGGTAGTCATTGGAAGGGACCTCTGTCCAACCCCCCCCACCAGCGCAGGAACACCCAGGGCAGACCACACAGGAACAGATCCAGGCAGGTCTTGAAAGTCTCCAGAGAAGGAGACTCCACAACCTCTGTGGGCAGCCTGGGCCAGGCTCTGTCACTCTCCCACTGAAGAAGTTTCTCCTCACGTTGAGGTGGAACTTCCAGTGTTTCCCCTTGTGACCATTTACCCCTTGTCCTATCATGGGGCACCACTGTCAAGAGCCTGGCCCCTTCTCCTTGACCCCCACCCCTCAGATATTTGTAACCATTCATAAGATCTCCAAGAAGCTCATTTCAGAGAGGAGCTTTCTAGGTGACAACTCAGAGACAGTTGAGTTCTTTGCTTCAGCAAAAGTTAAACTTTAACCTTCGGCTGAAGCTCATTAATCCAGTCCAACATGGGTCTGCATTTTTTTTTTTTCCTGATTTCCAGTGTTTTCTTTTGCTTATATCCATGGAGAAAACCTCTTTCCTCCTCCTCATTAACTCTGCCATTCTATCCATCATGTTTGACACCAGTTTTGGGTAGCACGTCACGTATGAGCCCTTGAACAAAATAGGTTACGTAGGCGTAATCCTGAAAAGCACAGTTGAGAAAGCACTAACTCAAAGAACATTAGCGTTTTAACTAATAATGATCTATTGCTGAAAAAGAAATTCCGAGGCAAGTCCATGGTATTTATCAGGAGTAATCAGAGAAGCAAAGAAATGTTTCTTTTTAAGGTACTAATCTGGTTCTGCTGTATAATTGTATCGTGCTGTTATTTCAAGTTATTTTATTTTGGGGAGAGTAAATACAAGCCAGGAAGACCAGACTAATTTTGCCTTCTGTGATCAAAATTGGAGAGGTTTTGTCAATATTTTTGTAATCAACTTTCTGCTGACTTTGCCCCAGAATTGCTCTGAGCAATGGGAGGAAACCCTGTGGTTCCTTAGAGCGCTTAGCGCCCACGGAAAAGAAAAATACTACTCCTATAAACGTATTTTCTGAGACTCGGCAGAAGTACAGGTTTCTAACTGGCATTTCCCTCCAGCTTTTACGTGTCTTGTCAGGAGCTGTGCTTGTGCTGCTGGGTGGGTATCTTTGGTAGCTTCCCTAGTCAACATGGCAAGGCAGGCTTTGCAAGAGGCTGATTCAGAGCAGGGTCTAAACAAAGTGTTCTTGGGAGTCTCCTAAATGAATCATTTTCATCTTCATCTTTTAAATGTTATCATCTTTCCACTGATGATCAAATGCTTCTAGGGAGACTGAGCTCCTGCGTCTTTGTAAATACCCACGAGTCTCTTTGGGGATAAAGATAAAAGGTTCTAGGATGATGGAAAGATTTGTTGCTCCTATAAAATACGTAAAGACCTGCCCAGGCTATTGGCAAAGTAATAGCATCTGTCCTGTGATCCACTGATGAAGGACTAAAATCAGTTATCTTCCTAAAATAAGGTCAGGACACCTTGTTTCAAGCCTCATTTTTAGGCCATTGTTTAGTAAGTTCTCTGCTAAAATACGAGATGGTGCTTTTGACTTGCTGGATGTGAGCAGAGTGTGTTCTTCCTCCGAATAGCAAAGACTTAATCATGTCTCCTTACCTTCCAGCCTGCGTCCATTCATTTCTCCTTAGCCTGTTACCAAGGTTAAAGTATAACACTTGGACTCTGCTCGCTCTCAGTGGCTGTTTGAAGGATGCTGTTTATCATGTCAGCGAAGTTAGAAGTTGTCCAAACATTTCATATAAACAAGGAAATTTCCATAAGAGGAAAAAAAACCACCCAAACCAAATTCTGAAGG
>JAAGNO010000662.1:44261-59351 GCA_033439905.1 Ceryle rudis | reverse complement strand
TCCTTCCTTCCTTCCTTCCTTCCTTCCTTCCTTCCTTCCTTCCTTCCTTCCTTCCTTCCTTCCTTCCTTCCTCCCCTACCCCTCCTCATTAGGAGGTCTCAGGTAGCACCTGGGGCCAAAAAAAGAGCTGACCCCATGGCAAGGCATCTTGGGGTGCTTGAATAGGCAGCAAGGGCCTTGGCTAGCAATGCCAAAACATGTAGGGCTCATCCCTTTCCTCCATGTTTCCTTCTAGTGGGGCATAAGCAGGGCTTCCATATCAGTTTAACATACCAGAGATTTAGAGTGGCTTACCCAGCTGCTGTTTAGGGGATAAAAGATGGGAGCTTGGCAGGAATAAACATGTCACTTGGGGAGCCTGCTCTGTGGGGCCTGATTTCCCTTTCCCATCAGCTCACTGCTGGCGCAGCTCCCCAGATGCCACAGCACTAATCCTGATTTATGCTTAGTTTCAGCGGGCGCAGGACTGGCCCCTGCGTAGCCCCTCCATACACGCTGTTTCCCCTTGCCTGGGTGCTCACTGGTGCTGAGAAGAAAGGGAAATGTGTCCTCATCATGCTGACAGGAATAAAATGAGGAACTAAGGCAATTTTCTAGCTTCTTGGGTGGGGGTACGTGGCTTTGCATGCATTTGTGAAGCATTGTTTAATACTCAATGCACGTGGCAGGGAGACTGGTGATCCCAGCACTCACTGGGATAAGTAACCACAGGGGTTCCAAGACTGCTTCTGCTGCATCCCCTGAGGTCAGGTTAGCGAAATCAGCAGTGATATTGAAGCATCCCTGTCTAGAAACATCTACAAGGTACATATTTTCAGTGAGCAGGCAGCTGGCACATTGTGCCAGTCAGGTGGCTCACAGTGGCCTCACCATCCCTGAGATGCATGAAGCGAGCCAAGGACTACTCACATACCTTCCTGATGGGAGTATTGGGAGAACAAGGTCATTTATTTATGGCGGCTCTCAGATGCTCCTAGGAGAGATAACAGACTGTCAAGCTGGCCCTTAGCAATATGTTTGCTTTCAAATCACTAACTTTCCATTTACAAAGGGAAGGCTGGCATCAGCCTTTCCATGTTGTTTCTCACAGAGCTCTTAGCTTTTTGGTCTTTCCTCAAAGAGAAGAGTGTGGGGGGAAATATTTCCAAGACCTCACAAATGGTCTTAGTCTGCTTCAGAAAGTCACCTGTTCAAAAAAACTAGAGGTCCTTCACCACCAGCCTAGGATAACTGGGCACATGTACACAACACTTCCACCATCTCCATCGCACAATGCACAGAGCAGCATCTCCTCCAGATCTCAGCAAGAATCCCCTCAATGGGTAAAGACCTTCCGCAGTTTTTTTTGAAGGAATTTATCGCTCTCCCCCTTCCGTGCCCCTTCCCTCTGCTTGGCTGTGGCGGCATGATTTGGCTTGGACCCACACTCCCCAAGAAACTGCAAAGTCCCTCACAGATGTTTGGTAACACATCAACAGCCCAGCCCAACACAATGTCATGAAATTCCCCCCCAATCTCCCTCAGACGTTACCTAATTGATAAAGTGGCCACCCCGCGCCGCAGCAGATCCCTCCCGAGCTCATGCAACACAGCCGGGTTCTGTTCCCTTTCGCCATGACATCATGCCGGCACTCGCTGGCCATGCATCATGCTGCCTGCATGCTTCCTCTTCCACCCCAGATAAACACGGCTGAGACAAACTCCCTCAGCAATACAAGAAAAAAAAAAAGGAAAGAATAAAACCAAACCAAACCAAAAACTTTCTGCAGCTTCTGCCCCAGGCCCTTGTTCCTGCCCAGGCTGTGGTGAGGGCTGCTGGCCAAGGGCTTGGATGTGGAGCCCGTCTGCAGTGGCGTCTAGCCTCCCACTATTTGCTAGCAAAATCTGGAAAGGGAAAAGGATCAAAAAAGCAAAGGCTTCTGCTATAACTTCCAGACATGAATACCAAAATTAGTCTCACTTACACAGGCATGCACACATTGGCAGATTTTCCATGGGGTCAAGTATAAGACCAAATGAGACCATCAGGTAAGCAGCTGGTATAACTTGGTTGGTGAGACTATAGTCAAGTTTACAATAAATTTGGTCTACTGCATGCTGCACCTAAGGCAGAACTGGAGAACGGGGTTGCTCACAGAGAAAAATGTGTGCAAGTAGGTTTAGAAGCAAAAAAGCCATTTTCTTGTTAGTGGCGTTTGATGTGAGATTGCCTCCCAACATTACCCATCTCAATATATAGTCTAAAATGTCTTTTTGTAGTATAATTTCCCCCCATGATTTGAAAGCTCAATTCAAAGTTATCCTTCACTCTCTAGTCTACAGATCTGTCATGAGAAAGATAGCCGTGAATTCCCTACCACCTTTATCTTCCTTATCCATAGTGGGTCTTAGCAAAGTTTTCACACAAATGTAATTACTGAAACTTACAATGATACACTGACCAAAATTATCTATAAAAACCTGTGTATTTTAGCAGATAGGGTTAGTAAAAATGGATCTAAATGTTAAAAAAAAGTATTTTCTAAATTATATATTTTACAGAAGGAATTTTTGTTTTTAAAAAAGTTGGATTTCAATTCAAAACACCATTTTGTTTTGAAATCAAACACGGTTCTTCATTTATAAAAGAATCCCCCCCTCAATCATGCAATATAACCCAGAACATGTATATTTGCACATGTGCACACACATATAAAATGCAAAGAGGGACACAGAAAAAGTGGGAGAGAAACCACAAAGAAAATTATCTCCTTTTTACTTAAGTCAAAGCTAACCCTGAACAATTTTTCTTTCTGGTTTCTTAGTTCAGATATCAAACCAAAAATAAAAATAGAGGTCAAGTATTCACTCCTAACACTTACACACAATATTCTTTACTTCCTCCCCTGCTGAAAACCCCCCAATGAACATCCAGGCTCTGAGGTCTAAATCTATATCTACAAAACACAGGAAATAGTAAATATTAGAACCCAAAAGGCCAAAAGAATAACAACAGAGATTCTCTTCTGTTAATGGTGATCATGTAATTAATTCCCAATCATTAATTCCTAAGCATTAATTGCCCCACCCTTCATACAGGGCACTGTGGAGTTTTGTGACATTTAATGAAGAAAATGTTCAGTTGATATTAACATTCCTTATCCCACAGTTTCTCTGTCTTCAGAGAGTGAAGCAGTTTCGCATCCAGGACAGAGCTGACACAGTATTTCTCTTGCCTCCTTGCAAGACCAAGAAATGGAGCCAGAGCTCAGGGTTGGGCTGCTGTAGGCAACACCCGCAACACAACATTTAGCTGTGGGTGCAGGTGTGGGTTGCTCTGAAGCAAGACCTCCACCCTCAGCCATGCCTGCTGGGGTACAGAAGCCAGCCCCAAAAGACCGTGAAGCCCCCAAACATAGAAGCACTGCAAGGAAGAGCAATTCATCTGCATGCATCTTAAATCCCTTGGCATTGCTCTCTCCTGCTACAAGAACCCAGGATAAATGAGATAGATACAAACAGGATTTTGTTTTGCTCCTCCTTCTCACACGCCAGGAGAACACAGCCCTAGTTCCACTGAGAATAAACAACCCCACAGCTAATCTTCCCACTCCTCGGGACAGTTTGTTGAAGTTAGTGAAAGGATGCAGACGTTGCACAGACGGCTTGATAAGAGTTATAAGCGCTGGTTTGTTATTATTAAAGACAGGGAGCATAACTTTGCTGTCTCTGATGATTTTAAAACACAACATTCTCCCTCACAGCTATCTTCCCTACCTACTCTATTTACATTAAATAAATACATGACTAAGTGTGGGGATGTGCATATGGAAAGAAAATAAATGGCTTCCAAGATGAGAGTGTTTTGTCTATTCTATACATTTTTTGAGGATGTGGCAATATAAACTGCAAAATCAAAAAAGAGAACAACTCAGAAAGCACCGCCAGAGCTCAGAAAAACTCCAAACAGCAAAGCCTGGAGGTATGGGCATCTTATTTTCCTTGAAATATCAACAGGGATGCCAATAAGAAAATACAGGTATCAGTTAACAATGTGCATCTAGGATTACCCAACTTTGCATGCTGAGCTTCATGTAAGGAGTGGTGTGGGTAATGTCACCTTGACCCTTCTCAGGTGCCCCAATGCTAGAATTAGGCTGCTAGTTTATTTGTTTATTTATTGAGTTAATTTCTTGATTTTAACTCTAATACTATCTTAAAGGTACCACCAGCAGCAGGGTATCACTAGTACTGCTTTGAGAGTGAGAAATCCATGCCTGTTCAGGCACATGTCCCACTGCATCCCACTACACCCCATTTCCTAGGGCACTACCGATGCCGACAACAGCCATTGCATGTGGGAGCACTTGGCATGACCTGTTTTCTGCATCTGTCTGTGGGGTGAGATACATGACACGTATTTAGGCTGCAGCTGCTCTGAGGCAGACCCAGAGAGTGCCTTTATATTTTGTATCACCCCAAGCGTGGCAGGATCCCTGATCGAGGCTCCTCTGAGCTGCAGTAACGGAGATAATGGCCTGTCGTCATCTCTGTCAGCTAGAATAGATGTAAGTGGAAAAAAATCCTTTGGCTAATATTCATCTGGCACTTGCTGAATGGGCAGGGATGGTAGAAAGATGGAGGGCAGTGACTAACAACAGGGGAAGATAAAAGTAGGATTTTCCATATCTGATTTTACAGACTTTTTTTCTTTCCTATTGACTTGTCAGTGATTTTGCTACATTTTTTTAATACCCTAAAGAGGCAACTCTACAGCTGACATTTGTTCTTTGACCCAATAGCACCTAAAAAGGAACTTTGTGCTGTTGATAGAATTATTGTTGAATTAAGCACCAATTCACCACTGTCATTTTATTAACTATGGCTCTGTTTTGGGGGAACTTTGGGCACAGCTGATTCCAATTTAGGTTTAGGCAAATCCAGTACAATTGCAACTTCAGTACCCTTGAAGTCACAAAAATCAATCAGTAACACAAGAGTGAAAATTATATAATGACATAAAGTTTTAAGAAGAATGTATCTGAATGGCAAAAGATTTGGAGTGAAAATCAAGCAGAAACTTGCCTGCCCTCAAAATCCAAAATTTATAGTTAATGGAGTGTCTGTAAATCTGTAATGGCTGTTATTCTTTACAACATATAAAACTACTAAAAAATGCATATCATTCTGTCCAGCAGGAAAAATATTGCAGCTCAATCTTGGTAACCACACACTTCTGTGTGGTTTTTGCTGCTATGGGAGTGTGCGAGCCAAGCAGCAGGCACTGCACGCCTTGATGCAACCCAAACCAGTAACACAGTATTTCTTGTTGTGTTGCACAGGAACTTATTATTTTCTTATTATTTGTTTGCTTTTTGAAAGGTAAACATGAAAGCAATGTAGTTTGGATTGTATGGGCCAAGTCCTATTAGTACACTATTTAGAGAGTCTGACTATAGGCTTCTGTATGTACTGGCACCACAGAAATACATGGAAGTGTGTGCATAGGCACATAGATATTTCTATGTATTTGTACATATACACACATAGTGTCTGTATATACACAGACCCACATGCATCATTATTTTCTTTTGCAATATTAAAACAACTTCTTTGTAATATTAAAAAGGAACAGTGTGACATGATGTTTCCTTTCTGTGCAAAATAAGCTACAAAGCTTGTCTTTTTAAATTTTGCTGCAGTGCCAGTTACTTGTGAGTGTTGTCATCTCATGGAATGGAACATACGGTGATACACCTTCAGCGTAGCATACTTGCTAACCCTGTCACTTTTGTATGCCATGCAGTCATGTGTTTGCAATCAGAGGTCCATGGTGCTGGGAAGAAAATCACTCTCTTTCCAGCTGCTCTGTCCTTTTACTGACAACACATTTGGAGAGAAAACTGTAAATAATAAGGAGTTGATGAAGCCTCCGTAGCTAGCAAATTTCCAACTTCAAAAGCTTTTCTGCTTCTGAAGTTAATGTTTGACTTCCCTCTGGGTTCACTTTTCATGCTTTTACTATATGCCATTCTAGACCATTAATAACTCTTTGTGGCTATCATACAAGGACTCACAAACATGACCATTCTTCATGGTTCAGAGTTGCAGATTGCAAGTGTGTTTGTAGTAAAAGGCTAAATGAATGTTTCATGGCAAAGCCCTTTATGTTACAAAACCACTCTCAGATTTAGAAGATGCACAAATCTTCTTTTTAATGAATTTCTGGAGATTTCTGGATGTTTTTAGGTATTTAATATGAAAATAATACATCCATAATCTGTGAAAATCAGGCCCTTTCAGGTATGAATTACCTCTTTGGCATTTAAGCTCTGGGGCTAAACTTGTGGGAGCTGATGGACTTTCTGTGTGAAGACCTACACTCCACTCAGTGAGATGTGCACATCCATGCTGGTGATGAGGCAGCACCCACTGGCTACATCTCTTTCTTTGCCACATGCAAAGCAGTCCTTGAGTTTAAAGAAGAAGGTGGGTAGGGAAGAACTCGAAGACTATTTGGGATGGTGTTGAAAGATTGTCCTCTCTAGAAGAGTAGGATTTTGTGACAAGGCATAATATAGCCCACTATTTAAACTCCAGATGCATAGACATCAAACCCATTCACTTCAGCTTCAAATACCAAGTTTCTAATAAATAATTTCAGCAATATTTTTAAAACAATGTCTATATCCCTTAATAAGAAAGCAACACTTCTTTTTTTTTTTTTTTTTCATTTTTAAACACCACAAACCACTTCAGAGCTACAGAGTATGAAATGTGACTGCATCGCAGAATCACAGAACTGCTCAGGCTGGCAGGGACCTCTTGAGATCACAAGGTCTGCCTCTGCAGCTCAAGCAGGATCACCTAGTGCAGGTTGCCCAGGATTGTATCCAGTTGTGTTTTGCACATCTCCAAGGATGTGCACAACCTCTCTGGTCATCCTGTGCCAGTGCTTGGTCACCTCCACAGTAAAAGAGTGTTTCAGCATGTGCCCATTGCCTCTGGTCCTGTCACTGGGCACCACTGAAAAGAGCCTGCCTCTGTCTTCTTCATTCCCTCTTGTTAGGTATTTATACACATCAGTGAGAACCCTCAAACTTTCTCTTCTCCAGGATACACAGTCCTAGCTCTCTCAGCCTTTCCTCATACGTGAGGTGCTACAGTCACTTCATCATCCTTGTGGCCCTTTGAAAGTCTCTATCTAGTATGTCTATGGCTCTCTAGAACTGGGGAGCCCAGAACTGGATCCAGGACTTCAGCTGTGGCCTCACCAGTGATGAGCAAAGGGAAAGGAAAATCTCCCTGCTGACAACACTCCTCTTAATTCAGCCCTGGATGCTATTGGCCTTCTTGTCCTCTTGTCCTTGGACCCCGTTGTCCTCTGCAAAGCTTCTTTCCAGTTGCTCCCCAGAACACACTGGTACATAGCCTCTCTCCATTATTGATCTATCAGATCAGAAGGAAAATGCCACCTCCTGAGTGTCAGGTAGCAGCTTGCTGCATTGAGTAAAACACATCACTGAGGACAATGTAGAGAGGTACCACATGGAGATGTGATCTGCCCATGACAAACACGGTGAGCATGATCTTTCTTGTTGATACTAGAAGTTAATAAAAAGTAAACCCATTCTGGAAAATGGACCCTTCCTTTCATCATTGATTGGACTTTGTTGTAGAGCAGCAAAAGGACGAAGAAAAATAAAAATCTCATACTGCAATGTTTTTATAACAGGCATAACCTTTACAACTGGGATCACCTGTGAGCTAAGACAAGGGTTGGCACTGCAGGGGCAAATTAGGAGAAATATGGACCCTGATGTCTTATTACCAAATCATCAAGATAGTTCAGCATTTGAGCTGACATCTCGTAAACATTTGCTTCTTTTTCTGTGATAAACAAATGAACTCCCTTTTGGTTTCTCTTCTCTCTGATCTTAACAGCATATGCAAGCATATCAAACACATTCACATTCCTGTTATCCAGCCCATATCTGAGCATGAAACCTGTCTCAGCAGTTCTTCAAGAACATCTACTGAAACTATTTACCCAAATGAGTTTTTTGATTGCTTTTCCTCTCCCTCACATCAGGCTATGTTTACACATAGAATTTCAGTAGTTAATATAGAAACTATATACATTTACAGCTGTAAATCAGTATGGGACAAACAGTGTAACAAATTCTTTCCAGTTTGCTATTTTCTTTCCAATTCTGCCTACAGAATCCTTGCCTCAAAGATGTAACGCCACCCCTTTGCTTATACTCTGCACACATACAAAAGTTAGTAAAATTAATTCAAACAAATATTTTATCATTGCATTGCTAAAGATAAAACACAGAGTGAGAAAGAAAAGGAGACTGTCAAGACCTAACAGTCATTCACATTTAAAGATAGTTGGTCTCAAGACTTAATGGACAGATGTGGCACAAATCAACTTCCTTTGCATAGGCACCCAACTGACGTGCCCCAGGACAACTGGGACATTGGCACAAGGCTGGTAGATATTATATAAAAGTATGTGAGACCCAGGCAAAGTGGCCAGCAGCTGAAACTTAGATGTGGTGTGCTGAGGACATATAAAACAGCATGTAGACACCTCTGGGTGAAGAGCCAAATTAAGACTAGACATCTCACATCTGCCTACAGCCAGGCAGTGTGTGCAAGGAACTTAACCCTTCAGGTTCACAAAGTGGTTTTAAGAAAGCATCCTTTGGTATCTACTCTGTTACTTAAGCACATTTGAATGATTTAAACTGAAACCTCCAAATTATAGGTTGATGTAGGCAGAGATTATCTTTCAGTAGTTTTTGCAGCTGCTTTTCACTATGAAATACTTATAGATTGAATGAGACAGGTGCCAAACAAATGCCTCTCCTAAACTACTCCACATGTAGGTGAGTGTCAGTTCCCAAGAAATCTAGGTGCTTTATACATGGTGAATCATAATCAAGGGACTGAACTAGAGAAAACTTTCCCCAAATATGTCCTAGCCCTGAAGCTGGGGCAACTGCTTTGTGTATATGCATCCCTTCTAGTGACAATGACCATTCTAGCAGGTACTGAGATGAAAACTAAAAATGCCATGAGATTTCAGTTGTTTCTGACTAAAAAAGAGGAAAAAAAAAAAGGGGGGAAAAAAAGGAAAAAATAAAGACTAATCTGTTCTGAAATGAGTGTCAACATTTTTAAAGAGAAAAAAATGAAAATATGTAAATTCTTCATCATGAAAACTTCAGTTGTTCTCAGCATTTTGCTCAATAGCCAAAAACCATAATCCAAAACAAATCAAAGAAAATTGTTCACACAACCCTTTTAAATTTAGACAAAATTAAATTAAATTTTGATTAAATTAAATTGGATGCATCTTCTAAAAATGGAAATGAAACAAAGGAAGCAGAAATTTGACCACATTTAAAGGCAAGCTGGTGGTGGTAAACATGGCTTCCAAAGATGTCTGGGAATCAGATATCTACAAAGTTTTGTATTCAAATCTGTGTCAGAGCAGCAAGCTCTGACATTGATAAGACTCACTTAGGGTCCTGTCTGTTCAAGACGGTCTTTTAAATACAAAGGTGAGAAAGAACAGAAGCAGAAAGTGGAAGAAACAACCTTACACATTTTGTTGAGGAGGTCATCTTCCCAAAGCTGGCAGTTCCTGTTCATCTTCCCCCAACAAAAAAAGTTACACAAAATAAATAAATAATTTAAAAGGGGAAAAAAAATAAAGGAGGAGGTTTCATGTTGGCTTTTGTGGGGAAAAGCATATGTAACAGAAGATGACAGGATCTGTGTACAATGCTGGCAGCAGACATGGCCAGCACTGAAGAGGTATATCTCACAGTGGCAGAGCACATGTTTGCACATTACAAACATCCATGAGTGTATCTATGTCACACAAGGGAAGACATGTACTTCAAGACACTCTGACTAAGCTGCCACATCTTTGCACAACACCATTCATACAACAACTATGACTAAATTTATGTAGCAGTTATTGCTAGACAAGCACGTCCCGCATTCCGCACGTAAGTGACCAAACAGTCCTATGACTCTTAAACGTCAGTGTATTAAGGCAGCTTTCCTGCAGAGCTGCCATTGCATGTGACAAGACAAAAATAAAACCACCAGCCTCTTGTAAACTTTAATCACCATATTAACACCCATGAGAAAAGCTTTGGGTGATCCCAATCTTGTTTAAGAGGGTTCAGCTGTAGATACTTACAGGATGTTCTGCCCCTGCTGATTGCTCATTATCCAAAATTAGCTCTCTGAGCAGTCTTTGCCATAGTGTCTGGCAAAGTGGAAGCTGGACCTGTTTTCAAGAGCTTTTGACATTCTCAGGACCTCCACTCTTCCAGGAATGCATGCATTCATGGACCTACACAACTTTCTGCAGGAAGAAGTTAAGAGAGTTGTTACTCAACAAGGAAATGAACCCCTGGAATAACAGGTCAATGATGATTTTGTTCCTTTCTGATATACTCACCAGTTTATTTGGGTTTCAGATCCATCTCAATAGTTTTCAAACCTCTCTAGTAGGTCCCATAGGCCTTGGAAACAATAGGTCCAATCTTACAAGCTTTTTGAAAGCAAAATCCCTGTTGATCTTAATGATGTTCTCCCAGCATTCAGAGAATACAAAATTAATAATTTATGGGTTTATTTAAAAAACAAACAAACAAACAAACAAAAAAAAACCAAACAAAAAAAACGTGATGTAAAAAAACTGTAATGTTGCTGAAAACCTTAGATTATGAAACTACCCTCAAAATAGGAACCCACATGCCTGCTGAAACAACAGCTCTTCAGTCAGAGCAGAGCAAAACTCACATGTCTCTTACATACATAAAATCTCTAGAGTGCATCTTGTATAAATTATTTTAACTGGTAATTCAAATTCCTGTTAAGGCTAGGCATATAGTTTCTGAGCTCTGAAAACCTGTAAAAACAAATTACATTTTGAGGATTTCTTCAATCCATTCCTTAGACAAATGGATGTTACTGTAGCTGTTGATTTAATTGTAGTAGGATGATGTGCTGATGTAGTTTGTTTATCATCTGTAAAAATTTTTAATGATATCTGTGGTAATTCTGAGCTGACAAAATGCTGGAGAGGTTTTTTCTTAAAAATGCATTTTTTGCCAAAGCCTATGATATTTCATAAATGTACTCATCAGAAGAGGTCTTATTTTGTGTCAGCTCTTGTTTTGATACTGTCAAAACATTTACATTTGTTTTTCCTTTATTGCTACGTTATAGTGAAATACTTGTTTTACATATGTTATATACACATTGCATACTATGTTTAACAAAATGTAACCTAAACCAAAAATAATTAGAACAGCAAGGCCAAAATCAACACTTTTCACTTTTTTTGAGATGAAGATCTGTTTTTTCAACTGAGATATTTCAGTTCTTTCCTTTGACACTTCCTCATGAAAGTTTCATGTAGAACACTGCAATTTCACTGGCTTTGTGATAGGAAAATGGCTTTGTGATGGGAAATGTACTTAAAAACAAACAAACAAAAAATTAAAAAAAAAACTCAAACCAAAACAAACACCACATCCTCTTATTTAATTTTTAAATTTTTTCCTGTTTCTTTTCACTCTCTATCATTAATATTTCTTCTAAAAGTTTGTGGTAATGGTTGCTTGGTATTACTATACTTTTCCATATGAAAATTTCTTTTAATGTGGCCTTTATGTAAATAAATATGTCTAGAATAATAATTTTCTATGTTACAAAATGAAGTTTTAAAACATATGCTTCTTATAACTCTTACAAAAATTAATGAAACACTCATTCTTACACAGTGGATCCAAGGTAACTTTGAAAAACTATATGAAAACGCTAACCTAAAATAAATGTAAATTAATGTAAAATCTCCATTTGAAATACTTTGGTATTTAAATTTAGCTCATTCAGCTTCTGGCATATGGATTGAGAAGTAAGCCAGTTTCTCTTAAAAATAATAAAGTCCTATGCAAAGCAGAAAAGATCATTTTGGAGAAAAGCTCTGCTTTTGTAGCATCAACTGCCTTTGGTTGTGAGGGGACAAAGCTTCTTAAACATTAAAATTGTGGCACAGGTTGGCAACAAAATATTTTTTTCTTTTCCAGTTAATCCTGTCTGGCGTTTCTCAAATCCTGACTCCCATGGAAGAAAAATTGTTCTGGATCAGTGCTGGTCCCAGACTGTGGTAACAGAATGGCTGGATGGCAGCAAGAAGGCAAAGGCAGAGCTGTGTGTGGCTGCAGGCTGCACACACTGATCAATGAGATAGAAGCACAAAGGTCTGTTCCTCCAAAACATCAAGGAGGTGATGAACATGTACAGTGGCACCAAAAGGTGGTCCCCCTAGTTCTGATCATAGAATGGTTTGGGTTGGAAGGGACCTTTAAAGGCCATCTAGGCCAACACCCCTGCAGGGAGCAAGGACATCTGCAACTATAGCAGGTTGCTCAGAGCCCCCGCCAACCTCACCTGGAATATTTCTAGAAATGGGGCTTCTGCCACCTCTCTGGCCAGCCTGGGCCATAGTTTCATCACCCTGACTAAATAATTTCTTCCTTCTCCTTAGTGTAAATCTCCCCTCTTTGAGTTTAAAACCATCACCCCTTGTCCTGTCACAACAGGCCCTGCTAAAAAGACTGTCTCCATCTTTCTGACAGGCCCTTTTAAGTACTGAAAGGCTGCAATAAGGTCCCCCTAGAGCCATCCCTTCTCCAAGCTGAACAATTCCAACAGCAGAGGGGTTCCAGCCCTCAGGTCTTTGCTGTGGCCTCCTCTGGCCCCTCTCTATCAGGTCTCTGTCTCTTTTGTGCTGAGGACTCCATAGCTGGACACAGCACTGCACAGGGCAGTGTCTCACCAGAGTGGAGCAGAGGGGCAGAATACGCTCCCTCGACCTGCTGCCCACACTGCTGGGGATGCAGCCCAGGATGCCATTGGTTTCTGGGTTGCAAGCATACAGTACCAGCTCATGTCCAGCTTTTCACCTATCAGCACCCCCAGTCCTTCTCCATAGAGCTGCTCTCACTCCCTTCATCCCCCAGTATCAATATTGGGGGTTGCCCCAAAGCAGGTGCAGGACATTTTGCTTGGTCTGGTTGAACCTCACGGTGTTCACAGAGGCTTGAGTAGAGCCAAGCCAGTGGGGAAGGGAAATCCAACTTGAGAAGCAGGAGTTCATACTGCTCATGGTGGGTTTGTCTCTCTCACCATAATGGGGAAAAATTGATGTTCATGATGGGATGTTCCAGAGGTATGAAAGAGCTTGAGAAGTGCCACTGCCACCCCACATTTTCAGCTGGACCTGAAGACCTGCAACAGTTCTGCATTGGACCTGCCTCTATGGACAAGTTATATAACACAGCAGACAGGAAACAATCTAGGAGATTCCTGGAGTGTGTAGAACATAACTTCCTGACTCAGCTGGTAAGTGAGCCCACCAGGGGAAATGCCTTGCTGGACTTGTTTATGAACAGAGAGGGTCTGCTGGATGACGTGGTTGTTGGAGGCTGTTTTTGGCTTAGCAACCATGAAATGATAAAATTCTCAATTCTTAGCCAAGTAAGGAGGGGGGTCAGCAAAACTATTACCATGGATTTCCAAAGGGCAGACTTCCACCTGTTTAGAACACTGGTTGAGAAAGTCCCTTGGGGTACAGTCCTTGAGGGAAAAGGGGTCCAGGCAGGCTGGACTTTTTTTCAAGAAGGAGCTCTTAAAGGCATGGGAGCTGTCTCCATGTGTTGTAAGACAAACTGGCGGGGAAAACAATCGGCCTGGATGAACAGGCAGCTTTTGCTGGGGCTTAGGAGAAAGAGGAGAGTCTACCACCTTTGGAACAAGGGGAGGGCTACTCAAGAAGAGTATAGGGATTTAGTTAGGTCATGTAGAAAGAATATTAGAGGGGCAAAAGCTCAGCTAGAACTCAGCCTGGCCAACACTGCAAGAGATAATAAAAAGTGTTTTTACAGATGTATAAAAAACAAAAAAAGAACCAGGGAGAATCTCCACCCTTTATTGGATGCAAGGGAGAACATTGTTACCAAGGATGAGGAAAAGGCTGAGGTACTTAATGCCTTCTTTGCCTCAGTCTTTAAAAGTCAGACCAGTTATCCTCATGGTTTATAGTCCCCTGAGCTGGAAGATAGGAATGGAGATCAGAATAATCCCCTCACAATTCACGAAATAGTAGTGAAAGACCTGCTAAACCAACTGGACACCCATAAGTCTATGGGGCCAGATGGGATCCACCCGAGGGTGCTGAGGGAGCTGGTGGAGGAACTTGCCAAGCCTCTCTCCATCATTTATCAGCAATCCTGGTCAGCTGGGGAAGTCCCAGATGACTGGAGACTTGACAATGTGACACCCATCTACAAGAAGGGTAGGAAGGAGGATCTAGGGAACTACAGGCCTGTCAGCCTGACCTCGGTTCCGGGGAAGATTATGGGGTTCATCTTTGGGGGTGATCACACAGCAAGTGCAGGACAACGGGGGGATCAGGCCCAGCCAACATGGGTTCATGAAGGGCAAGTCCTATTTAACCAACCTGATATCCTTCTACAATCTGGTGACCCGCCTAGTGGGTGAGGGAAGAGCAGTGGTTGTTGTCTACCTGGACTTCAGTAAGGCATTTGACAGTTTCCCACAGCATTCTGCTGGAGAAGCTGGCGCCTCATGGCTTAGACAGGTGGACTCTTTGCTGGGTTAGAAACCGTCTGGATGGACAGGCCCAGAGAGTGGTGGTAAACAGAGTTAAGTCCAATTGGTGACCAGTCACAAGTGGTGTCCCTCAGGGCCCAGTTTTGGGACCAGACTTGTTTAATATCTTTATCGATGACCTGGATGAGGGGATCAAATGTGCCCTCAGTAAATTTGCAGATGACACAAAATTAACTGTGAGTGTTGATCTGCTTGAGGGTAGGAAGGCTCTGCAGAGGGATTTGAACAGGCTGAAGCGATGGGCTGAGGTCAGTGGGATGAGATTTAATAGGCCCAAGTGCCGGGTCGTGCACTTCAGTCACAACAACCCCAGGCAACGCTACAGTCTTGGGTCTTGGGGAGGAGTGGCTGGAAAGCTGGCTGGCGGAAAGGGACCTC
>JAAGNO010000662.1:23095-44161 GCA_033439905.1 Ceryle rudis | reverse complement strand
GAGGGGTCTGGAAAGCATGCCTTATGAGGAGAGGCTGAGGGAACTGGGGTTGTTTAGTCTAGAGAAGAGGAGACTGAAAGGAGACCTTACTGCTCTCTACAACTATCTAAAAGGAGGTTGTGGCGAGGCTGGTGTTGGTCTCTTCTCCCAAATTACTAATGATAAAACGAGAGGAAATGGCCTCAAGTTGTGTCAGGGAAGGTTTAGATTAGATATTAGGAAGAAATTCTTCACTGAGAGAGTGGTTAGGCACTGGGACAGCCTGCCCAGGGAGGTAGTGGAATCATCATCCCTGGAAGTGTTTAAAAAACGAGTGGACGTAGCACTTGAGGCTATGTTCCAGTGGATAGGGAGATGTTATGACAAAGGTTGGACTCGATGATCCTAGAGGTCCCTTCCAACCCTAAAGATTCTATGATTCTATAGATTGAAAATACTATGGCAACTACACAGGTGATGAAGGAGCCATAGTCACTTATTCTGGGCAAGAGCACAGAGAGAAAGATGGGAGAAAGATGCATGGCTCTCTAGTGATGACACTAGATGGAAAACCTGCCTACTATTTATAAATGGGCAAAACTCTCAAGTGACATCTTTGTGACTGTGTTGTGGTAGTTCATCTGGCAGTCCCTCTGCGCTGAGCCTGTGCTCTGCCTGAGTGGACGCTGCACACAAAGAAGGATACCCCACAGCTCAGCACAGTGGAAATATCTTTGGGTGAAGCACCTTGTGCAGCATGTGTTGGAAAAACTCACTCTTCAAAAATGCATGTTTTTCTCAACTTTAAAAAAAAAAAAAAAAAGTCAAAATAAGCAACACATTTCTGATCTGGCAGCTGGTGAAGAAGAAGGTACATAGGGAAGAGTTCAGGACAAAGTAGAAGAAAGAGGAGAGGAGTGACATGGTTCAGCTTTCTCCACAGAACATAGATCTCTATTTTTCAGCTCACAAAGAAGACAGGAAGGGATGGAGCCTGATCAAAGGGTAGTTGGAACCACGTACAGCTTCCACTACTTAGAGCAGCTAGCCAGCCCTTTCCAGGATCAGATCAATCTTTGGCACAGGCCACCTCTGTTTGCTTTCAGCTTGAGTCATTAAGAAAGACCAAAGTTTTTGAGGTCATATGGACAATTCCTCCCCAAAGGGAAAGTGAAAAACCTGAGTATTTGCCAAGTTGAAGGATATAAAAATGATATAATGTAGTTGTTTTACAGGAAGCAACTTTTCCAAATGTTACACATCCTTACTAAGAATGGCATTAATCCGCTTAGAAACAGTGCTCTACATGAACGTTCAGGCAAATTTATTATTGATAGATTATCTAGGACATTTCTTGAATCAATCAAAGCCTCTCATAATAGAAATATTCCATAGCAAAAAATTGTCATACCCTGTAAAAAGGGAAATTCATTTCACTGATGGTTGTATCACATCAATAAAAAAATCACTTATCACTGGACAAGAAAATAGATTTTTTTTCAAAGTGGCTGGGTTTTGGGGGGCAGGAGAGGCAGAGGTTACAGTTAATCTTATAAAATTAGGACCACTGTTTACAACTTACCTTCTGAATGATGTATTATGTTGTCCAATGAAGCAAATCTACTGTGGCTTTCATCAGTTTCTCTTTTAGTACTAAGAGTAGCAAGAATTTTTTAAACAAAACACATCAACAAATGAAAAAAAGAATAAATTCTGCAGAACATCCTTTCACAGTTTTTTGTTCTCTCCAATACTTTTAATTTCCATTCAATCAGTAGGTGAAGGAATCAGTTTGTGAAAAACAAAACAAAGCACATGAACACATATGCAAAATCACCCAGAAAAACAATCGCAAACCCCAGACTTTTCTCCCGTATAAGATACAGAGTCAAATCTTAGCATCCTTTTTTTTTTCCCAGCAGAACTCTCCCTGGAGCTGAAAGGAAGGTAGGATTGGCCCCCAGTCATGGCATAGCAATCCACCCTACTTTTACTACCTGCTAGATCTCTTCCCATCCACTTCAGGACCTCAGTTCTTTGGTGGTCTTCTGTTTTGACATCTGCTTACCTTTATCTCTAATCAGTTTTGCTGATAGACATTTCCCCTGAGTGCAGAGACACTGCCTAATAGATTTATTTTTTTTTAAAACACTACTACTTAGTAGTCAGGAAATTATCTTTGTGGCCTGCAAGGGTGAGAGACACCTTTCCTAACATTCCCATGCAGACAGCTAAGTCTCACTCAGCTTTATCTGATTAGCTCCATTCTGCTCTTTATACTGTCATAACATAATGGCATAATGACTGCAACACATTTTTGTTAAACCTGTGATTAAGCAGAATGCACAATATCCCAAGGCACCAAGTGATCAGGGAATGCACTGTATGTAATTGTTCCATAACGTGGTAATTTGCTATGGCTTGTGTCAAGAGTTGCACCATCTGCCAGATCAAGGAAATGAACTTGGACCACGTCACTTCAAGTGAGGAGGAACAGCTGAGGAATTGATGTAACAATTGATGCAAAATTCTTCAGAAAAAAAAAAAAAATCATATGCAAGGTTTTACAGAAAGAGAAATGGGAAAAATGAAACGTGTTGCCCTCAGCTGATACTAATGCTTAGAAGAATATGCAGAAGCCTACATTTGGCTCTGACAGTCATGCAAAAGATGATGTCTCTCCAACACATCTAAATGTCATAGCACCCCATAACAAAGAATGAGATCTTGTTATTGAGCAGCAGTAGGTTGAATTTCCAGCTAGACAGCTATTGTGCATGAGGGATAACAAAATAAAAAGTGGTACCAACAGCTTCCAAAGCCTTAGAAACCATAATGTAAAGCAGAGTTCTAGAAAGTACACTGTGAAGAAGTGATTATGTGTTGGCAGGATGCTTGAGAAAGTCTCTGACAAACTTCTTGTTGATTTTAATAAAGCAAAAAGAAACTCACAGACCCAGGGAACTGAGTCCTGGGTGTTTTCAGTTTGAATTTTCAAGGGGAGTAAGATGGTAAGGAATATCTGCACCTGGGCTTTTAAATGGTAGTCTTTCTTTTAAAAAATCAATTTTCCTGGGTCTATCAAATGTAATTTTTATTGAATTTCCTTCTGCTCATTTGTTTTTATTCCATTTCAGTGAAAACAAAGAGCACACACTTGCAAAAACACATCTGAGTCCAGACGGTCAGTGCAGGAAATTCCTGCAGTTCTGGTGAAAACTGGGACTGGAAGAAGGAGGGGGAGTACATACTCAGTGCCTCTGCTGAAGGACGAGCTGTAGCATGAATCCAAGAGACATCTCACCATACTGGGTCTGTCCTACCATCCATGAGCACAGAGACAGATCAGACTGCCAGCTGGTGAGGGCTCAGGTGTGGTGATGTTGCCTTTTACCCAGTGGTTCAGGTGTACATAAAAGCACTGTGTGGGAAAAGGAATAACCTAGCAAACATATGCAGGCATATGCAGACATAACCTGAAGCTGGGGCTTTGAGGCAGCACTGGTGCAGGAATCCATAGGAAATCTGGAGTCCACAGTTCCAGTGCTGCAATATAACTTGTTTTCACTTGTTCCTAAAGCATCATGCAAATCTAAAAGCTGTTTATAAATTCACATATCTATATTCACAACAGAAGCAAAGGACAATGAAGACCCACTCAGCATCCCCAACATAACTCAGACTGCACCTTTCCCCCGAATAAGTAATGACTCTATGTCTTGCTAATTACAATTTACAAGCTCATATGATTAAAATAAGTAAATACAGCAAAGCTTGGAATGCAAAGTCTGTGCTAGACATCTGTGTTTTGATGGCTCCTAATTTCTGGGCCTTATCTGCAGCCTTACCCAAGTGGCTAGCAAGCACCAAAGTGTTGATATCTCTGTGCAGTTGTGGATAGGGAAATAACATCAGATCTGCTCCCTGGGAAAAGGCTATGCAGAGCCCCGAATTGTGCGTCCAGTTTTCTTGTTGCTCTTTGCAAAGAGGTGATCTCATTCTTGCTGTCTCCAAAATTTCTATCTCTAGTGTAGGAGAGGAAGGCAGCAAGGGACAAGGGGAGAGGGAGAGGGAAGCTATGAGAAGAAAGATCCCATTGTTAGAGTGCTCTTATTTGTGTGAACACTTGCCAAGACAAGAAGATTGGGTCTGATGACATGAACTCAAGGGTCAGTGGGGAGCTGTGTAAAAATGCCTGAACAACTTGTGCTCAACATCCTTAGGAAAAAAAGCAACTTCCAGATGTGAGCAAGACTTCCTTCAGCCATCCAGTCCCCTAAGACTACCAGATTATATGGCCTGAAGATGTCTGCACCAGTCTGCATGGCTGAGAAATCTGCCTTGGAGGGAAAACTGTATCAAAATCCTAGACCCAACCACCAAAGCATTTCAGGTGTGTTCATATTGAATTAAAGCTGAATTAAACTTCAGGAACATGGTCATAAATGACTGGACAAATCCAGGATCCACCCTTAAGAAAACATTGGGAATGAACTGCAAAAGCCAAGGGCTGTGGGGCACATCTTGCACAAACTGTATAGAATCATAGAATCATTTAGTTTGGGACAGACATTTAAGATCATTGAGTTCAACCGTTAACCCAGCACTGCCAGGTCACCACTAAACCATGTCTCTCAGCACCACATCACCATGGCTTTTAAATCCTTCCAGGGACAGGGATTCCAGCACTGTGCTGAGCAGCCTGTTCCAGGGCTTGATAACCCTTTGTGGGAAGAAATTTTTCCTCATATCCAACCTAAATCTCTCCTGGTGCGATCTGAGGCTATTTTCTCTCATCTTATTGCTTGTTACATGGGAGAAGAGACTGAAGCAGAGATCCAGCATCTCTCTCTGTCTAAAAGCAAAAACAGGACTGAAAATATCCAGCTACTAACAACTTTCTGTTTCCAGGAAGTCACATAAAAAAGTCAGATACAATCCCCATGTCAGACCTAAATAACTCTCTTCTATGCCATCATCATTTAGGAGGGAACTGATTCTGAGTTCAGGTCATTTTAGACCCACTGAGGATGTCCCCACCTTTGTCTTCATCCATCTGGGTCTTGCAGAAATTAGTCACAGATATCAGGGGAACTTTGTGCTGATGGACCGATAGGATGCACTGACAGAGCAGATATAGCACCTGCAAAAGCTGGTATCAAGGGCTGCACCCAGGAGAGAAAAGTCAGCTCTTATTCCAATTCTTATTTTTTTGTCTTTTCACATAATTTAGTAAAGGGAAAAATTGTTAGGTTCTTTTGTTTGTCCCTGGGTTCTTGTTGGCTTTTTTGTGGTTAAACATTTCTCACAAGCTGCTTTTGCAGCAGGTGCCCATGACATTGCCGTAGACAAGCAGCTCCAGGTCCAAGCCACCTCCTTTCCGCTCAGCCCGCCTTGTTTCCTTAGCTCCCTCCTTTCCAAGGGTGTGATTGAATGAGTGCTTGTGAAGGCTGGAAGCATTTGCTAATTTGGGGGTTGTCTGGCTGTAGTCTGGTGGGTCTGCATTTCCAATGTCTGTCAAGCCAAACTGACGGTTAACTTCTGGTCCCAGTTTCCCCCTCCTTGTCTGTAACTTTTTCCACAACCTGTTTCTCACTGACATCCACCTCCCTGCAGCCCCTCTCTCCAATTCCCTCCCCTCCTTATTTTTTTTTAATCGACCTGGTCTTTGTTGTACTAATTAGATTATCTCTGCCTGAGGGACCCAGAGAGCAGCTCCAACAGAGCGCAGCCTGGAAAGACAAGCACATAATCCCTGTTATCTTGGGGGCTGTCATTTGGCATGTAGATCAACTAATTCTTTCAATACCATGGGAGCAATTGTACATCTTAATATTGATTATCCCCCCAAGATATGATGTCCTGCATTCCTACATCAATCTCGCTTGCCCTGGCTAAAAGGCTCCATTTATTATAAGGTAATACCACGTGTGTATATATATTGCCCCCCCACCCCTCCAGCTTTTGAATTCACAAATGAGAAGGTGCTTCATGGGGAGGGTGAGAGAGTAAGCAAACATGGACAAAGCCAGTTAATAGGACCATTTCAGGGAGGAACAAGGAATGAACCAAACCTACCACACTTTCACTTTGCAGTACAAAGTACTTAATTCAGAGCTGAGTGACGACAAAAGATGAAGGTCAGTCATGGAAAGGGACATTAGCAATAAATCATATGCTAAAAGCAGTAATGCTTTCAGTCAAGCAGTGCTGCTATCATTCAGCAAACAGCCTGTTAAATAAGTTCCTGCTTGTTTCTCTTGTTCTCCTTTCCACCCACCCCCGTATTAATTTCAAGAGCTGCTATTCATATTTTGTGCTCCATACAAATCACCTATAGTTAATTGCAAAAAGGAGAAGCATGACAATGGACTGACCTTCACTTGAGATCACAAAATGCTTTAAGTGATAATCAACAAATCAACTTGCAGAGGCACAGGCCCTTTTATCACAATGCCCCTTTCAAGGATAACCGTGGGTAGATGAAGTCTCCAGGTATTTGTTGCTGTCAGTTTAGAGGACTTGGTTCACCAGAAAATTTCTTAGCTTCGGGTGCTCCACATTATCTTCCTTGAAACGTATGTCATGAAATGGTCTACAATCAATTGCTTGCACGTCACCTGTTTTTTTTTGTACCCATTTACATCATGACTCTTAAAAAGGAGGTTTGGGTGATATAATTCATTTTCTATGCTCAGCCAAACTTATGCTAGAACCAAAGAGAAAGAAATAATTCCCAAGCAAAGGAAGAGGGAAAAATTCCTGCAGCTCCACCACCTAAGCAGCTCTTTTGACTTACGCCAGCTGAGGACTACACAGCTTTAACAAACAGCCCATAGACCCCAATGTAATAAATACCATTCACAGAGCTGAACACATTTCATTGCCAGGCAGGAAACCTTATCCACAGCACTGGGATCATGTCCTTCTCTTCCAAAAAGTGTCAAAGGATCTCTCACTTCCTCCTGGACATTCACCAGAGCCAGAACAAATAGGACCTGGGTCCAGTGTCTCAGCTAAAAGCAGCCTCCAGCAGTGCAGAGCTTCCTGTAGAACCTGTACAGCTCTGCCAACATCAAAGACAAATATATGTTGAGGTTTGAGGACCACTCTTTTGTTCAAGGGCTCTCTCTGCCTCAGTTACCTCCTCTCCCTTCCCTACTATCCTTTCCACTTCTGCATTCCAAGTACCTGGCTTTTGCAGCTAAACTTTGGCCTTTTTTTCCATGCTGAAAAGATCTACACACCTAAATTATATTCAACATGTGACCAACACATGGACCTCTGTAAATATACATATATATTTTTAAAAATCACAGATGTTTGTACTTACGTGATGCAGAAGGGTGATAAATCAAGAAAACACTTTAAGTCCACCAGCATGGTTCACAGATAGCCACAAAAGGCAACTTCACAAAACAGCATAACACCTTTAAAAATCAATTCTGGGCTGGATTCTCAATGGGGAAAGAAAAATCTTGGCAAACAAGATGTAAAAGTACTCAACTTGCCTGGCTCTTCTGGTCAGCAGTGGGGTGGAGATAAGCTTCTGTCTTGAGACATGTGAGATCATGTGAGATGTGGTCACTGGGAGCCAGTCTCTTAGAAATTTATAGCTTTGCAAGCACTAGGACCAAAGAGAACTTGCATCTTGCAGTTGTGTTTTTTACTTGACTAATAAACTGAAAAGTTTGACTGGAATATTTCCTAATGTTGTGTGTGTGTGCACTTTTGAACACTGTGTTGTCTATGAAGGGTTGATTTCAGCATTTCCCTCAGGTGGGGAACAAACAGGTTGTCTGTCCTATAATCAGATATTTACTGCCATGAAAACTGTAAGGATTAAGTATCTCTGAATCCAGTAATTCTGAAAATAATTTTTGAAGCAGAGGTAGCCGTACACACACCACACAATGTGCATGACACACTGCTTTTCCTTTGGGATTTGGGCTTTAAATGGGTCTTGCATAAGAAAGCGGCCAAGAGAAATTTTCAAGTATCTTCTAGATTGTTATATTTTGGAAATTCACCCCATGCAAATATTTAGGGTTATTTTCACAAAAATTAAAAATGATGCCCAAAATATCAGTGAAATTCCAGAATCCTGACTCCAGAAAGACTGTACTTGCTGGGCCTTTGCTTTGGGACTCAAGACTGCCCAATTCATGGGAAGTTTGAGAATCTGCACAGCCCAAGGCAGAAGTGTCCCACTGATTTGGACACTCCACAGAGAGCAGAGGCCCTCACTCCAGTCCTGTAAGCAACGATATTTCTATGGGTGAAATTCTGTGTCTGCCTCATTTGAGCTTATAAGAGGAGGATGCATTATCTTTATCTCCCTTTCCAGTGTGCTGAAGTTCACTTGGGAACCTTTGCATTGCCCTCCATGGGGTTGCAGTGTCCAGTGCCCAGAGTCAGGCAAAGTGCCAGGGTAGGTCCCTGGAGAGCTGCAGAGAAAGATAACTTTCCATTATGCCTGCCAAGCCTGCGGTCATAGCACAACTCTGCCGAGGAGGGGAAACTTGAGGAAAATAAGTAACAGCACATTCTTCAGCATCACCTTCACCTTCCCAGGCTTGCACCTACCATGGCCCAGTGCCAAGTGGCCATCTGGGGTGGGGAGAGCTACACTGCACCTTTTGCTGGGCCATGTGCCTTAACGCCCTCCTTTTCCTTTGTCACAACCCAGTTTTCTGCTCCATACCTCAAAGGTGGAACCAAGCCTAGAGATGACAACTCCAGGTCTCTGCTACCTGCAGAGTAACCAAGCCTAAACACAAACTTATGGAGCTGTTTTCAATTAAAAAAAGTAAAATTAAAAATCCTACCAGCTGCCCATAGACACTAGGGCAGAAGAACCAATTTCACACCATATGGGGAAAAGGACACACGCGACCCCACTCTCTGAAGGGTTCCAGGGCTTATCTCCTGCTGGGAGGAAGCTCTGTGATATGTTCTGCCCATCTGCCCTGTGGTAGAGGAATGTGATTGGCAAGGGGTGGCTGCTATCAAACCCAATATGTTCAGCAAATTCTTTGGATCTTGTCACCTACCCAGTGGCTTTTCCTGGTCTTAACAGCCTGTTCATGTTGAGAGACCTTACTGTGCCTTTCAACCCTTCAAGGGAGACTATCAGAAAGATGGGGACAGTCTTTTTTTTAGCAGGGTCTTTTTTAACAGGATAAGGGGTAATGGTTTTAAACTAAAAGAGGGGAGATTTAGACTAGAGAGAAGGAAGATTTTTTTTTTACAGTGAGGGTGGTGAAACCCTGGCCCAAGTTGCCCTGAAAGGTGGGAGAAGCCCACCATCTCTCGAAACATTCCAGGTCAGATAGGGTGGAGTTTTGAGCAACCTGCTCTAGTTGCAGATGTCCCAGCTCAGTGCAGGGAGGGTGGACTAGATGACCTTTAAAGGTCCCTTCCAACACAAACCATTCTATGCTTCTATGACCAGAAAAACAGTGGGAGCAGCAAGTAGAGCTGGCCAGTACAGTGGCTTTTCTCAGGCTGGCAGCCAGCACTGATGCTGACTGTCTCTTTGGGAGCTGTTCCTCTGATAGGGACCACCAGTCAGATCAGGGTAGCAGAGAAGATACTAGCCCAGATTAAGAACCATGCCCTTGCTTTGCTTCTTCTCCTTTCACGTGGGTGATCTAGTCTTGCAGAAAGACTGTGCATCCAAAAAATGCTTCCAGAACAAGGTAAAAAAACCCCAACTGTAAGGCCAGAATAAGGCTCTGAGGAAGACACAAGCCCAGGGGCTGTCCTAGTCACAATGGTAATACTATGCTTTCTACAAACCTCTTAAAGTCTTCCTGCAAAATTTTGTAGGAGCATTCTTGTGTTTCAATGGATTTTTTTCTTCTAGGGGAATAGCTATTTCTAGCCACATTTTCAGGTTTTTGGGGTAGGAAAAGGGTGAAGATCAATACATACGCCTGTCTGTCAACAACAACTTCTTTTTCCCATTCAAACTTTCCCCACAGGAATCACAGAATCATCAAGCTTGGTAAAGACCTACAAGATCATCAAGTCCAACCATCCACCTAACACTATCACAACCACTGAACCATATCCTGAAGTGCCATGTCTGAATGTTTTTTGAACACCACACTGCCCAAGAGATTTGGCAAAATAGCTCCCATGAAGTGTCTGAAAGAGTACTCCCTTAATCCAGAAGAGCATTTGCACCAAATGAGGCATATTAGGAATCTTACCCTTGGTCTCCTCTTCCTGACACATTAGAGCACAATAAAAAAAAAATCCAAAACCCCACTCACCTTGCACAAAAAATAATTTAGAAATTTTCCACATCTTCCACTGGAAAGAAACTCTCAGCAGAAGTAAGAAAAAAAATCTTTGCTACAGGGTTGGTTTTGTCTTTGACAACAGGGATAGTTCAGCGCAGATGACCTGCCAACATGGCTTGGGATAGGAAAACAAAGACTATTTGAAATATAATTTAGATAGGCTAAAAGGAATTAAGAAATCTGTAAGAATCTTAAGCAATAGAGTGGTGGAGAAGAGACACGCCCCCAACAGCCAGGGAGTTTCACAAAATAGTTAAGGATTCTCAGAAAAAAAAAAAATAAAAGAAACAACCCCTTTCCCCCCCAGACACTCTTAAGATATAACTGTATTTATCCTGGCAATTGCTAAATGTCTCATATCACAAAGCAAAACCAAAAAAAGAACAGAATAACATTCAAAATGACCATCTGAATGCAAACACTGCTTGACGGGGAAGGGGCAGAACGCTTTTTTGTCAGATCTCAGTTATGTCAGCTCCAGATCAGCTACACCAAACAAACCACCATGTCAGAAAAGCATCCCCTCCACCTGGCTCTTCTTAACAACCCCACTGCCTTTCCTTCCTGAGCATAGGAAACAGAGAGGGAAAGGTGGTGGCTCCACAACCATCATTTTGTCATTGCAGTGCGTGCAGCCACATCACAAAGGCATAGAAAACAGGGGTAATTTAACAGCTCAGAATTCAAAGGTGTAAGTAGGATAGTTTTGCTGGAATGCATTTCACTGAAAAAAGTTAATTCATAATAATTTAATCAGGTTGTTATCTTCACATACTCTGATTTCTGTGCATGAGGCTGAAGAGCTGGCCTATTGCCAAAGGACTAACCACCAAGCAACAGTCTTCTATTCACACTCCTTGCCATTTTTTCCCTCACAAAATTTTATTTTCATATGCTTTGCAAAAACTTCAGGATGGAGTTTCCATGGCAACTCTCTGAGGCTGAGCACACAGTGTTTGCTGAGAATTCCCATCAAGATGGTCCTTGTTCCTTCTGAGAACATTAGCAGAGAAGATACATGCTGCAAGAGTTACACCTATGCATGTACAGTGCAGCTTTATGACCTGCAAGCTTTGGAGAAACAGCTTGAAATTTGGCAGAAGAAAACTCCAGACAATGTTGTAAACAGTGCTTTAAGTGAGGACAGAGTTGAAATGAAGAAAAACAAGGCTGGATCAAGTGACATTCATATACTTGCATTGGATGAAGAAGGGGTAAGCAGCCAGGTGAGACTATAGGTTAGGGAAGAAAGGGATGGGATGTGAGGAAGAGCAGAGAAGTAGCTGGACTCAGTGGTGGAAGTGGGAGAATTAGAGAAATTAAATGGAATTCTAAGACTTCGAAGTGGCAAAGAATAAGGATGGCAGGAATTGCAGGGGAGGGGGACCATCAAGGAGGGATGAAGGGCTGTGCACCACTGGCATTCTCCAGGAAGAAATGCCAAGGAAGGAGAGAAATGCATGTAAAAGGAGGATCTGTAGACTTCAGGTGCGGTGTTTCATCAAGCTGGGTAAGCTAGAGCTGTTCCTCTTGGAAGAGGATGGTACTGAAGGACAAGCTCAGCAGCATTATTGGATTCAAGAGCATTAATGCTGTGGAAACAAGAAGCTCATGAGTTTAATGGAAACCTTACAAAGTCCATTTTTTTTAAATGGGAGCTTTGCATGCCATTTCAAATAGTGCACAGTCTTCTTCCAAGCTCTTCAATCCATACTCTGGAGTGCGAGTGTTCAGTGATAAACTCATTACTCCTGGAAACCTACCTGTTGTTGTGCCTAACAAATTATTTGTCAAGCAATATGTTAATCTTCCCACACAGATAAAGTGTTGCAGTTCCTTTAGATACACAGAGTGTGCAAAAATTATCTATTCCATTCAGTGTCAAAAGTGCATTTCAGGATTTGATGGCTAAATTTGCTAGACTATTATACCCAGCACAGTTTATGCTTTTTCTTCTTACATATATCATTCAAAATTATCCCAAATAAAAATAAGGAATGCAAGCAACACTGCATTACACCCTGAGAGACACTACATCATCTTGGTCTGGCATACATCAGTGGATCTTGATTCTTTCACGTGTTATATCCGGAGTGAATGAGTGATTTTAACATATCCAAGTTCTAAGTGTCAGACATCTGAAGCAGATTAATGATGTCTGCGTAAAACTGCCCCTGAAAAAATACTATGGTTGGGACCCCATGTCCAGCCTGATTACAGGACTAAAGCAATCTTCTGTCTTTCAATTCAAGCTTAATCTGCTGGTTTTTAGCTTATTCTTAGTAAAAGCACAGATGAGTAAATCTTTAGAACAACATAAGCTAGACCCCTCTTCACACTCTCTTGACTGCATCAGGTCTGAGGGGAAATAAAAGCAGAAAAAATGTTGCTTATTTCTGCCACAAAAGCTCTAAAGATTGCTCTCAGTTCACACTGTAGCTCATAGAAAGTAAATAATCCTCTTGTGGGATGTTGAACACCCACAAGTCACTGCCCCATAGGAATTATGGCTTTTCATGATTGGCCCTTCAAGATACAATAGGTTTCCCATAGACATGCTGTTGATCCAAGTCCTGGATTTTATGCTGGTGATGTGGAAAAGTCATTTTGCTACTCTGTGCCTTTGCCTTGCTTCAAAGTCCTCACTTTTTGCATTTGGCTCTCATCCCACTTGCATGCTGCCCAGGAAAACCTCAACTGCTACCTGTGCATTCACAAGTAACTAAATTACAATTAGTCACACTGATGCCAGTGGGGTAAATCTGGACAGTCAGGACTTCATTACTGATTTCTATTTATTTGGCTGAGGCAGCACAAAGCTTAGTTTTAAAATAAAGTAATAAAAATGTTGGCAGAGGGCTGCTGGGTTTTTTTGGGGTTTTGGTTGGGGTTTTTTTTTTGGTTTTTTAGTTTTGGTTTGGTTTGGGGTTTTTTTGGGTGTTTTGTTTTCTTTTGGTTTGGTTCTTGGGTTGGTTTGTTTGTTTGTTTTTTGTTTTAAGAAAAAAAAAATCAGGAATTTCACACACTGAAAGCTGTTTAGGGCAGTACTCTCATCCATCACTTCGTATGGCTCCGTGATAACTCTCTCCCTACAATTGCAAGTCATTCTCTATCAGCGTTCAAGGGTAGCTATCTAGTGAGACACAGATGGAAACAGGCACAAAGCTGCTTATTGGTAAATAAATCAAAGAAAAGGAATTGGGAGAAGGAAACAACACAAAGCTCTCTCTGTCAGGATAGCAGAGATTTATGTGGGAGATTCACTGATGCTTCAGGCCACTGTTGCCATTTTCCAGAGTATGAATGGGTGGATCTTTTGCATACGTTTTGCTGGGTTGACTTAAGTAAGTCTTGACAACTCTCTTTCCCTGGGGACGAGACTAAAAGTATTGTTTAGAAATCTAATATATGGTTTATTTACTCAATTTGTGCTGAGCACTACAGTTCCTTCAGGCCAGCTTCAGCAGTCCATTAGTCCATTAATTCTCCATTACTGAAATTAGTGCTGTAATTGGAAGGAGGGAGGATGATGGGGAAGGGGACACTTTTTAAAGGAGCAGGTCCTGCTTAATCCCATCATGGATGAAAGCATTAGAAAAAACTCAACTGCTGTCCATCAAGCCCCTCCCTTAGGGTAGGGAAGAGAAACTTCTTTCTGGTGATGACATGCAATAGTTGTGCAGTAGACAGACATGTCTGAAGTCTGTACCAACTGGTTCCCTTTAAAGGCAGAGGACACAAGATCAACTTGAAGATGCCTCCACACAGAGCTCTCCTGTGCCAGAAATCAAGCTTCTCATCCCTTGCACAGAGATGGCACTGCTAATGGAGCTGCTGGTGCAGTCTCTCTTCCCAGTGTTCACTGCATAGACAGACTACAGCGAGTTGTTCTGCAGCCTTCACAAGCCTGAGGAAAGGAAGGGGGAGAGACAAAGTGCTAAGAAAGGCAGCTTAACCATGGAGGTAGTGCAGAGAGCTGCTTTCCACCACAGGCATGGAAGATATTGTGGCTGGGTAGTAGATACACCTTTTGCTGCTTTGTTTCATTGATACATCCCCCAAAATACTTTGCAGCATGAAGGAAATTGAGATCTGTGTATGAATATTTAATAAATAGCTAAATTACAGCTAAGAAATTTCATGGATGTTGTATCCAAGAATTATATATGTGCAATAACATAGTTTGCAACAATTTTTCAATATTAATTGTAAGGTGGTTACTGAATAACAAACACCCTGTACAGTTATTCTGGATAATTAAAATATATACTTCAAATATACATATTTATTGGTTTAGTTAAATAGAAGACCTCTCAGAAAACTAGTAGGAAGGTAATACATTAGCCCTAGAGAGGTCACCTGTTAAAAGAGCTTAAAGACTTTACAAAAAGAAAAAATGCCAGAGCTTTCAGCCAGGGTACTGCTGCTTCCATTTTCCAGAGAGACAGGATTTGTTTCGCCAAGGCTGGAACTGGAAAGTTCCAAAGGAAACCAAAGAATTAAAATATTTTTCCCTATTGGGATGAGAGACTGTGAGGACAGGCAAATAATCCTGATTTTGTTCATAAGGAGCAGGCTGACACAGAGACAGACTTTGCTGGAGGGGGTAAAATAGTAAAACTCGTAGGACTTAGAGTGAAGTGCACATCATATCCTTCTCTCCTCACATGTGGCTTTGTTTCTATCACTCTGACTCAACAAGATTTGTTCTGGAAAAGTTGTCTGATTGCTGGAATAAGCCACTGCTCTGGAAAGGGAGCCTATGAAGTCACCACCCACTCAAGCCCAACCCTGTGCCTGGCACTAGTTGCACCCCAGTGAGAGCTACAGGCACAGGATCCAACACAGGGATAGGAAGGTAGAGATGCTGAGAGAGGCACCCCCTGGAGAAACTGGGCCTCTCACAACAAGAGAGGTCTATTCCCATGGCAAAAATTCTACCTAAAAAGAAACAAACCTCACATCTCACATGCTTATGAAAAAGGAAGTTATCTCTTCTTTTCACACCTCTGTGTTTTGAGAACAGCACTGCACCTTATGGGCTAAAGAGAAGACACTACTCCTTCAGGCTGTGCTTCTGATCAAGGCAGCTTGCCCCTAAGACTCTCCCAGGCTGAGCCACAAGAGTGGGACAAGAGTTTAGAGAGACAAAAAACTACTGAAGAGAGGCCAGTGGAGGGCTACAAAGATGATGAGGAGACTGGAGCATCTCTCTGATGAGGAAAGGCTGAGAGACCCGGGAATGTTTAGCCTGGAGAAGAGAAGACTGAGAGGGGATCTTATTGATGCTTATCAATATCAAAGGGTGGGTGTTGAGAGGATGGGGCCAGACTCTTTTCAGTGGTGCTCAGGGACAGGACAAGATATAACAGGCACAAACTGGAACCCAGGAGGTTCCATCTGAACATAAGAATTTCTTTACTATGAGGGTGCCAGAGTCCTGGACCAGGCTGCCCGGAGAAGTTCTGGAGTCTCCTTCTCTGGGGAGATTCCAAACCTGCCTGGACACAATCCTGGGCAACCTCCTCTGGGTGATGCTGCTTTAGCAGGAGGTTGGACAAGATGATCTCCAAGAGGCACCTTCTAACATCCACCATGCTATGATTCTGTGTGATTCTGTTTGCCTCTCCTTCCTTGCCCAGAATCTGAGTTGCAGAAAGCTAAAGATGCAATGGAGAGCTGCACCAGCAAGAGCAAGCAGATCAGCTCTGGGGATGGCTGGAAGCCTCTCCAAAGGATACATAGCCTTGGGAGAGCCAAGGCATCCTGGTGTCTTGGGTTACTATCTCTCTGGTAAGCTGGTGCTGTTTCAGGGTCCCATGTGTATCCAGTGTCAGTCAGGGAGCAGCCAGACACCAAGTCTCCACTGTTAAGAAGCCCTTGGCGTCACCAATACTTGAATGCTTCACCATACCAGGATGCTAAATATAGTCCTGTTGGTGAACGTTATTGAAAAAGGACTATTTTAGAAAGGTACAGGTGGGCATTTCATCAATGTGGAGACTGATGGGATACAGTGGAAATAACATTACAAGCCTCTATTCTCCATCTTTCTAACTTTCCAGCTACCCTGGATTTCTCAACAAGAGCTTCAAGAGCAGAGAGCAAACTGGAAGGGACAGGTGAATGCCCCTTCAAGAATTAAATCCTAATTAACACGCCATCAGTGACGAAGGATACATTTTATATGGTCGATTAAAAGACTCCTCCCTATTGATCTTTGCAGCTAATCATTGTCCTACCTCTGCTTAGGGAGCATAGACACAAACCAGCGATTTAAATTTATTGAGACTCCTGGCAATCAATAGGTCAGACTCCCAGAGAAGCATTATGCAGAAAGCATCCCCAGTGACTCATCATGGGCTGGTGAGCCCCTGGTTTCCAGCAGGTCCTTGATGCTGTTCCCCTCTCTGCCTGGACACTTCATGCAAGACCATGGTTGTTTTGTTTATGCTCCTTGTCAAAGCCCAGACAAACAGCCCCACAACAAACCAGCAGCCACAGCAGTGACTGCTCTTGCCTTGGGCTCAGTATCATGGTGTCAGAGACAGGTACCTGCAGGCAGCAGACAGCCTTTCATACAAGCCCTGCAGTTTTGATTTAAACAACACAAAAGTGAGTAGCTGTAATTTCACAGATGGGAGCAATTAATTAGCTGGGAAAAGATGTAGCCCCTCTAATCAGGAGTGACTAGGGAGCTTTTGATGCAAATGGCCATTCGCAGCTGTCCCTCCCTGCCTCTCACCGGGTCAGTGCAAGGCAATATATTGTGAGATGGAAAAATCAAACTGTATATTAATTTGATAGTCTGCAACAGAGAGACAGCATTGCCAGGCAATATTTCTGGGCCCTGCCATATGCCCAGGGGATCTGCCACTCTGGATTTTATAAGTACATGATAACAAGAGGATCACACTCTCCATTAAACCACTTGGACAACTGCTGTTCATGTGACTGCAGCTGAAGGATCAGAACTAAAATCTCTGCAAGTGACTGGGCATCTTGACTATCCAGGATTGAGAGGGTACAGGTGGAAAAGACAGGCTGTAAAAAAGCCTAACTCTTGTCAGATTTTAATCAGTCATCATCTCAGCTCGACCGCCTTGTGTGAGGATGATGGTACAAACCAGTCTTTCCCTGTTCTCCAGTTACACTGCAGCAAAGCATGTCCTCTAGAGCACTGCCTAATATGGGTAATTAAAGGGCAAGGAATATTTTTGGTCTGGAAGAACTTTTCCTGGTTGGCAAATGGTAGGAAAAGTGAGGAAATGGGGGGAAGCAGCTATAAAGAGGAGTTACCCACTGCAAAGCCTGATTTCAAGGGTGGTGGTACTGAGAGTGGAGGGAAGCACATTCTGGTGCTGTGGATGGCTTTTGCCTGGGTTAAGGCTTCAAAAGCAAAGGCCTGTCTCAGCCTCGACTCCACAGAAGTCTGGGATTTCAGCACATGGACATCACAAGAAGCATTTCCACCTCCTACACAAAGGGTGGCCCCTGTAACCTTCTGTGAAGAGCAGTCCCTTATCTACCTCACCTAAGTTAGCCATGTTAGGTCAAAACTTAGGTCACAGCAGGACTGGTCCCAAAAGAAAACCATTGAAAAATCTCTTACTGACTGTAGTAAACTTTGGAGAGAGTTATCATTAATGGGGCACAAATAATCTAGTGATACACTCACATGCTTGAGGTGAGAGAGGAAAGAAGAGGGATAGAAGTGCCAGGTGGTGACCTAAGCCTTCCATCAAGTGGAAGTCCCATTTGTGGAGTAAATGAAGGAAGCATAGATATTTGTTTCCTCAGTAATCTCCAAGAGCAAGTTGCAACAATCTCACAGTGATAAGGAATGTGGGAGACATGGCAGTCTGGTGTGAAAATGCACAGTGGAACATACAAAGAGAGAGAAAGGAAAACTTCAGATAAATTACATATTTAATCTCTCACCCAACAGGCAAAGGTGGCAACACCACTACTGTTGCATCATGTCTTCCTAATCCCTCTCCATGGCATCCCACAACAAACATCTTTGGGAACAAGCATTTAGGCAGAAAAGGGGTAAAAAGATGGGGAATTAACAGGGTTGGTTTAATTTAGATTACTGAATAATGCAAGAAAGCTGCCTAGGGGAGAAGTCCTTAGAGAAAATGGGAAATCTTTATATTACATGCCATTAATTACACTTCTACTGTGAGCTAGCCCTATTACAGTATTGTGCATAGTCACAGAAGATGGGACTTCTGTGGTGTCCCTCCTGTCTTGCAGGAGGCCCAGGGGCCCAGCCATGGGTTTTACTGGGCTCTGTGTCACAGCTCGTAAAGACTGCTTAATGCACTTCCTCACAAGTACTTTTCTTTATGACTTTTACCAGATTAGAGGTACAGGGAGGAGTATGATCCTCATTAACTTATTCTTTACTGCAAGGTTTAATTCTTTAATCCTTTAACATGGGCTGCAAATGAGATGTGAATATCTTGGACCAGACATCCCGGCTAGACCTCTGTTTGGGGACTGGAAAAGCATTTCAACACTAATGGTTCAGGGTGCCATGACAAGTTGTATCACTTGTGTCAGTTTATCCTCCAGCATAAATTCTGGAGCACAGACCTCAGCATAGCTGTGGGATGTAATCCTCAGCCTGCATTCAGAAAAGTGGCAGAAGTTAGTTCTTCATTCAGTGTGGTGGATCGCTGGGAGACCAGCGATGACTACCATGGACTCAGGTGACAATGGACAAGAGCAGAGGTTCAGGACTAGAGCAACATTGCTGGGGTTTTGTTGGAAGAAATAAATGTCAGAGAAACAGAAAGAAAAAGAGAAAATACCACAAGAAAGAATATGACCATCCACTACCATGTAAGCAAGGCCAGTACCTCTGAGCTTTATCCCACAGCTTTATTGGCTGCTGGCTCACAGCTCCTGCCTCCCCATCCCAAACAAACCTTCATTCAGCCTGCCTCAGTGGACTTCTAGCTGCTCTGGATGATCCTGTGCATGCTGAGATCCTCACCAGACCATGAACAAGAGATTCAGTCTCATAGCATCTGATCCCTCTTTCCCTCAGGACGCCAGGACTTGGCCAGCAAAAATTAAATCACATCAGGTTTGCCCCTCCAAATAAATAAAATACCTTGCAAATCCCCTATCTAAGCACTATTGTGCTTGAGGCAAAAGGTGTAGCAGAGATACCATGAAAGGTGCTCAACAGCAAGATCCAAAAGCAGCCAGGAAAGCTATGTCAAAGCAAACAATGATGGGACGAAGAAAAAGCTAGGTAGAACTAGAGAGACAGTGGATCTTCTAGATCCATCTTGTCTGGGCTGGGGACTATCTGTGTACTGAAGAGGTAACACTTACTGGAAATTACTGCAACCCTCCTCTAGCAACTGAAATTCATGAGGAGTTATCCAATCCCCGGCTTTCTGCACCAAGCTAATCCTCTCATTTTTCTGGAATGCTGGCACAAAATATGGGGTCAGAAATTGGATGCCAGTTACATCCTGGGCTACACTGAAAGCAGTGTGGGCAGCAGGTTGCGAGAGTTGATTCCATCCCCCTGCTCCACTCTGGTGAAACTCCCCCACTGCAGTGCTGTGTCCAGCTCTGGAGTCCTCAGCACAGCAGAGACAGGGACAGGCTGGAGCAGGGCTGGAGGAGGCCATAGAAATGATGTAAGGACAGGAATCCCGCTGCTGTGAGGCCAGGCTGAGAGAGTTGGGGTTGTTCAGCCTGGAGAAGAGAAGGCTCCAGGGAGACCTTCTTGCAGCCTTTCAGTACTTAAAAGGGAAGTATCAGAAAGATGGGGACAGACTTTTTAGCAGGGCCTGTTGTGACAGGACAAGGGGTGATGGTTTTTAAACTAAAAGAGGGGAGATTTAGACTAGAGAGAATGTTTTTACAGTGAGGGTGGTGAAACCCTGGGCCAGGTTGTCCTGAGAGGTGGTTGAAGTCCCATCCCTGGAAACATTCCAGGTGAGGTTGGCGGGGGCTCTGAGCAACCTGCTCTAGTTGCAGATGTCCCTACTCACTGCAGGGGTATTGGACTACATGAGCTTGAAATGTCTCTTACAACCCTAACAAGTCTATCAGTCTATGAATGACAACCAATATCAGAAAAACACATTATCCTATAGGCTTACCTAGACTGGAAAGCAAATCTTCCAACACGTTCATACTGCAATTATATTTATGTTCACATGTGCTGAATTAGTATTGAATTTCTCATCATGTACTGCAGACATCTCATGCCGCTTGCTCAGCAGTGCAGCAAACTCATGCTATGGCAGATGCTTCCAAAACCAACTTCCTGCCTGCTAGAAACGCTTGGTGCACTTTCATGTCCAGTTGCTGAGCAATAAGCAGTGCAAGCATGTGTATGTGAGGAATGCTACCTGTGTACAGCACTGAACTTGAAACGTGGACTTTGGATGAAGAGTTTGCAGGTATGTAATGTTTTTCAAGGCAAAATAAGACCTGGTCAATGACAGATATCTATATAAACTCCTATTTTTACAGTTAGAAGGAAAAAAAAACCAAATTCATCAAGAGCTTTGGAAGTGAAAAATGTTGGCCAAGTGTAATTCTTGTTACAATCCCATGAATTCAATAAAAGAAAAGAAAGAGAGAAAGAGAGAAAGAGAGAAAGAAAGAGAGAGAGAAAGAAAAGAAAAAAAGAAAAGAAAAAAGAAAAAAAGAAAAGAAAAAAGAAAAGAAAAGAAAAAAGAAAAGAAAATAAAAAATAAAAGAGAAAAGAGAAAAGAAAAGAAAAAAGAAAAGAAAAGAA